>CM040243.1:253854175-254069919 GCA_022545495.1 Chrysanthemum lavandulifolium | reverse complement strand
TTAAACATGCAAATATAGGAGACAACTTATTATTGAATGAAATCAAACATACCACGTACTTTGATTCATAACATAAATAATAATTGTTTAACATCCCTAATACAAATACTAAATAGACCAATGAATGATTTTCCTAGTTGATGAAAAAAATATACCTCAAGACATGACAACCATTCTTGTTCACAAAACATAAAATTCAACTAGTTTTGATCTATCAGAATATTTGAGAAAACTTATTTCAAGAATTCAATTAGTGAAGTTCTTGTATGTGTGCATACAAATATCTCGATCTTAACACACAATATTCCATAAGGTGTGTGACAACATCAAACACCTATTTAGGATAATCAACTTTCAAACTTCTAAAGTTTATAGCATTCTAATTCTTTAAAGTATAAAGCAACTATGCTCTCGGTAAGCATGTCTAGTCCACATGGTCATCATCAATGATGAAATTCTAACATGACTAGTATTGAGTGTCATCTCGATTAAACTAGCATCATTGTATACAAACAACAATATGCTACTTAAAAAAAATCCGTAAACTATAAAGATTCATTGGGTGATGTTTGGTGCTTTCCTAAACTCCAAGTTTATAGGCTATGACAACTGAGCAACAATTTCCGCATCGTACATTCATAGAACTTTTATTACTTGGAATAGCTCTAAGCTCAGTAATGAATTTCCAAATCCAAACATACCGAATTAGAATATTTATTACACTAGTTATCTAATAACTTTTAATTAGTTACCAATGTTGTCAAATCATTTTGCATTCATGCATGATACAACAATTTCTCTACACAGCATGATATACATGATGAATCCTTGAGTCAGACTTAAGATCTCATTCATGTCCTATCTTATCAAAATATATGTATCCATTGAGACTATCTAAATGGTATGTCATACTGTATTGGACTTATTTACCGCATATGTTTATAAACAAATATATGTATGTTTTATTTCTAAATATGTCAAGTAAAGTTTCATTCCAACCTAAAGATTAACATTTAACTTAGATGGAATGTTACTTCTCATATGTTATACAACACATACAATTTAGGAAAATAAACTTAATACTCTACTAGATTTTAGGAACACTCGGAAGTTATCTTAATTTTTGATTATAAATCAAAACTTGGATTTAATAATTAAACATAAGATTCATCTCTAGATGCATGCATTGATCCATACTTGGATTCTTGTACCTTGTACACTTCGAAAGATCATATGAATTCATAAAACTCCTTTGATTACTTACCGTCCTCGCTAAGTGATCACTCAAGAAAGAGTTTTAATATTCCATTATCAAATTTCATATTAATGAAAATAAGTATGAAAATTAATTATCTTATATATTTAATGTGTCTAGGAAAGAATATTCAATCACAGTCAATAACTTGAGTATCTATAATACTTAAAGCTTATCCCTCTTAATTTAATGTGCAAGGGGGTTGTGCACAACCAAAAGTACGGTACATACATGTCTATGCATACCGAAATAACTACAAATGATTTCGTTTTAGGATGCCTGATTACAGTGCCAGAACACGTCAAGCTTGACTCACACAAACTAGCCACTTGTGAATGACTAGTAGTAAGAAACTTAAAACGGCTCGGACAATCGAGTCTTTGATAATGAAGGCTTAAGGGTTATGTGTGGATAAAACCTTAATATCGATATCAAAATAATCACGAAGATAGATTCAAATTCTCTTAGGAAAAGAATAATAAATCAAATCCCGTGTGTGATCGTGTAACGGATTAGTCAACCAATCGTTTCCCAACGAGGCGTGAATTATAACGTCGTTCTTGGTTTGGAATTTAATGCTCGATGATTTGGATTAATGATTTTGATTTTATTAACTACGGGAATGGGAAAGTAATTAGGAAATCTATTCTACGGAAATCCTAAACGAAATACTAAAACGTAATTAATAAAGCGTAAACAAAAATGCAACTACGTCTAAATGATAACCTAAAAATGCCTAAAATTACTTTTATACTAAAAATGATATTAGAAAACTATTTTAGGATTAAAACTATTTTTTTTGGATTTTTCTTGATTTTATAAAAATTAAAAACTAATTTTTAACTATTTAAAACTAATTTAAAATTCTAAAAATTATAAAAATCAAAGAGAAAAATATGAAACTATTTTCTAAAAATCACAAATAACTCAAAAGACTTTTTAAAACTTTTTTTTTTTCAGATTAATTTTCTATTTTCTACAAGTTTTAAACTATTTTAATCTAATTTAAATTGGTGAAAAAATACCAAATAAAAGTGGAAAAATAAGGAAAAATCTTTTTATGCTTTTTATATTTTTCTTAAACGAGAAAATTGAAAATTATTTTTGGAACTTTTCTCAATTAATTTCAATAAAAGTTATTAAAAGTGATTAAAATCTATTTTAAATTGAGAAAAATAGCTAATAAAGACCAAAAATTATGAAATTCTCAGGAAAATCCTAAAATGATAATATGAATCTATGAAAAATGAGAAATAAGCAGCTTATGTGTAAGAAATACAAGTTGATGTGTAACTGCTATTGAAATCAAGCTACTAAAATAAGCTAACAAGCTAATTAGGCAACCAAACAGTGACTTAAGCTAAAGAGTGCTAAAATAAGCTAAAAGCGCCTAACTACAACTAATCCTAACAAGCCCTAAGCTCGATCAATGAAATAAGCCAAGCTATATACTAAGCAAAACAGTTGAATCACCTCTCTTGTTTAAGCTTGGTCACAAGCTTATTCAATAAGCTATTCTAAAATCCAACAGTCAGGCAGTCCTAAAGTACACCGCCGCCACAATTGTGCCAAGTTTCAAGCTCTAACTTACTAATTTGAGAACAATGCAATAGTCGCACTGTCGATTCACACTCGGTTTGCCGAGTGTGAACAAGCGATATTAGCTAAATGATTAGCTTATTTGAAGCTTAAAAGGACTAAACCGATTTGACAAAAAGTATTTTCCAAAACTAGACCAATTGAAGATTGATTATCCAAAATTTCACAAACCGAAACTCAAAATGAATCGAAATGTGATTCACAAGTTTGGTGAAAAGCGAATTGTAAGTTTTGACTTAATGAAGAACAGACATGAAACTTTGACTAAACTCAAATTTGATCCAAATTAATGAACTGATTATGATGATTTTAGACTAATAATGATTACAAAATGCTAGATCTACTTGTTGTAAGCTAATATGCAACTAATTATACCTACTGATTTTGACAGATTCACCAACTAGATTAGTAACAAGATAATTTTGACTTTTTGAGTATGACTGCTAAAATAAAGACCTGATATGATTATCAAATACCTATATAAACTTGTATCAAACACTTAAAACTAACAAGCTAATCTCTATCACAGATTACTGAGCAATTCCAAACACTAGTTACACTACTGAATAGAGAACTAAAAACAGATTATAGACTAGATTATACTAAACTAACATCAAACACAGATCAATAACTATAGATTATTACTAAATAACAGATTAAACAACAGATTAATGATCAAAATAGAATTGATGGACTTACAAGTATCCTAGCCACTATGGCTTGCAAACATGAAGCAAAGAACCTCTATCCTATTTTATCCCCTAACCTAATGTAATTCCAGCTCAACTTAAACCCAATCCAAGATCGCATCATTCCCATCCGGATCCAACACCAATGGACCAAGATCGCCATCAGAGCAACTGTATGCAAGCGATATATTTGTGATTTGAGTTTGAAACAAGTATAAGCTCACAATAAGCTATTAAAGCTTATATGAACTATATAAACGATGAGATCGGTGATGGATCAATCCATAAAATGGATCTAAAGTGATTTTTATTTTTGAATGATTTTATTTGATTTTTTTGTATTTTTGAGTTTTTGAAGGAATAAGCTAAAAACAACTTTATTATACTGAAATAAGCTTTAAACAAAGATCATGAACAGATTTGGATCATAACAACTTAAACAAAACACTTGATAATGAAAACTAAATTTTATTAATATAAGTAAGTTGAGTACAAAATACGAATTACAAAGAAACTTTAAAACATTGAAATTGAAAACTACTATTACTTAAGCTACAAAACTAGAGAGAGAAAAATTAAAGGAATAATAAGAGATACATCTTGTGAGCGAATAAGAGGTCCTATATATAGCTAAGCTTGAGGCTAAGAAGCTTCTCTAATTCTTCCAAATGTGCTTCTTCAGAGCTCGTTTACACCTTAGATCATATCCCACGCACCTTCTCTTGATTACAACCTTGGATTAGATCTAATGACTTGTTTCACCAATGGGAGAGAAGATATGAGGAATGCACGCGGATCGCTGACCAGGCATTCCCATGTGTCAGAGGTGTGTCAGGGAAAGTACTAAACTGCCCTTAATTGTGGTAACTTGGCTTAATTGACTGACGGGGTAATTAGGGTTCATGGGATATGGGTAATTTGGGTAAAAATTTGGCCTTCTGTTTTTAATAATATACTTTAGTGTTTGACCGTGGTTTGGGTCTTTGACCATGGGTAAGTTAATGGGTTTGGTTTGGTTTTGGTCTAAATAACTAAACCGGTGTAGTGTTTTGAGATTGGGCTTTTGAATCCAAGGTAACACAATTTGGGCCAAGTGGTTTATTGGTTTGGTATTATAAGTGTGATCCAAGTAATAATTTAAGGACCAAACTTGTACAATTCGAATTTCAAGGGACCAAAAGTGTAATTCGACAATCTCTCTCAAGGACCAATCTTGTTAGCTCAAATAATCCAAGGGTGACTTTTGTAAAATCAAACTTTGAGGGATCAATTACATCAAAGCTCAAAGTCAGGGGCTAATCTTGCCATTTCTTCAAACTTTATCGAAACTTCAAAATCATCTTACGAGAATAAAATCTTCCAAAATGCACAATCTTGACCTTCCTATCATTAAAACTCTCTTGATCTCTCGTGCTCGGATTTACATCTGATTTGGATCCTTATTGTGTGTTTTTGCATATCCGTACCTGCATAAGCACAAACTCAAGAAAACCACAAATATTAGCAATAAACGGCTTTTCCTTGGTTGTTTTGGGTCAGTTTTGATAATGAAAAGGTATGTGTTTTAGCACATACCAAAATACCCCAGACGAGACCATTGTCGTGTCCTCACGCAATGCAATCAACTCACGCTTTTAAAACAAAGGATTTCAATCTCTTTCTACTAAACCTATGAAGACGCTTAAATTGGTATGTCCAAACCATTAAGTTATCTCACACAAGCTAGCCACTTGTGAATGACTAACCGTAAGAAACTTAAAGCAGTTCGAGACAAACCAATAATAAGAAGAAGTAGCAAAGATTCCTCAAAAGAGATTAAGAAAACCCTAATTCTAAAACGCCCGTTTACCTTTTAATACAAGTAGATATTACGATTAAGCACATTCCGATTATGAATGACGGTTTGTTGAACTTTCATGTCGATCAATAACTCCAACATTTTTCAAACGACACGTTAGGATCATAGAGTAGAAAACACAACACAGTGATGAAGTGACCATACGGATAGAATACATCGTCCACGATTTTCACTAGTCCCAAACTAAGCGTAAAATCGAAATCATTGTTAAGTATGATTCTAGATGCTAACACTACCCATGGAAGTTACTTGTGTAATTACCTTTGTTCCCATTTTCTTATTTTCCTCTAGATTTTTTTTTTTTTTGTGAGAAATGAATTTCTTCAAATTCTCGTTTTGATAACTTTTATTAGATAAAGATATAAAGCTAAGTCGATAATTAGTTATCCGCCTTCTCTCAAGAACCATTGTCGTAAAATGAGGTCCACATCAAGGAATTTTTATTACTAACTTTTGACTTTTCATTTCATCACTTTTTTTTTTTTTTTTTTTTTTTTTTTTTTTTTTTTTAAATTGCACTTATACCTTTACTTATATGAGTTGTGAACCACGGAGCTTCACGGGTAATTCCAAGACTATAGGCTTCATGAAATGAGGATCCCATTGGCTAGGCTAAGACCTCACTCAATCCCGGCTAAAGATCCAAGGTCCGATCTCGACACCGCACTCACAACTTTATTTATTACATTATCACTTATCACTTATTACTCATTCATTTATTACGGATCCTTGATGTGTACCCAATTTTTAAAACAAAGATTCTTTTAAGAAGATAAAGAACTAACTATCGCCAAAAACTCAACATCTCTAATTATTATTAGGCGATATGGGGTGAAACAATTTTGTGGGAACAAAAAGCCATAAGTACCTTGATGGGCTCTAAAGAGAACCAACTACTCCACGTTTAGCATCTAAACTCATAAGTAACTCTATCATTTCTCGATCTCTGCAAATTTAAAATCCCAAATAATGAGATCCGCAGATGCTTAGCCGATAATTTTAGATTACCTATGGTTAAGGGAACAAGCTAGGGCTCAACACGCCCAGTCAAGTCAAATTCTATTCCTACTCACCACGGAGAAAGTCAACAAGGTGTCAAACATATATTAACTTAGCAAATGCTTAGTCAAATAATCTCAAGTCTCGCATTTTAAAGTCACTTAGGAAACTTGCAAAATCTTGGCCTTGTGAGCTAGAATTGCATTTATAGCTTCTTATCTAAGAGACTAGCAAAACTTTTCAATCAAAAGACTTAACAAAAGCTTCAAAAATTTTAAATTTTCTCATTTTTGCACAATTTTTCATTTTCTAAGGAAAACAAGGTTACGAGAGTACACGAAAAATAAGCAAGTGCGGTCAAATCAAATCAAGATTACCCTACCCCGGACTAGAGCGAAACATTGTCCTCAATGTTTAAAAGCAAGGTATCACGAAAATCTAAAAGCCGTTTATTAAGTATGCTAGAAGATAAGCGTTAGTCGATAAGATTAGGATATCGGTTTCCATCAAGCGATCATGAAACTCGAGTGGAGAAAATGACAAACTTGAGCACGAGAGTCTTCATATCGGGAACATCCTACACACAATATCACAAACAACCAAACACGAGAAATCGAAGAGCGGACCCTTCGGCCACTTATTAGAAAATAGAAAGAAGAAGGATAAGCATGGGGTGCCTCCCACGGCGCCATCGATTTTGATCACCGAGTCGCTAGCGACTCGTCCCAATTCATTTGTCCTTGGGAAGAAAGTGGTAGAGATACCGGGGTCAAAAGCGGTGTCCTCATTCCGAAGGAATGAGGCAGTGGGTTGGGTGGGGAAGAGAATGTCGGCATCGGCACACAAGGTATAACATGAAAGAATGATCCATCATCCGGTGGTTTTGCGGGCGGACGAAGATGACGGATCACAATAGAAATACTCCAAGAAGGGAGTCCATGGTACGTGAAGGTGTATTTCAAAGGTTCAACAATGAAGGCATCCAAGAGAGGATCCTTTTCCGAATAACTTTGGTGATAAGAATGTCCTCTCCGAAGAGTATCCTGTGGTTAAAAATCTTGTCCTCAGTGAGAGCGAAATCAAAGTATCATCTACGTGAAAATCCTCACAGGAGAGGAATCACTCTCGGATAAAAATAGTGTGGGACCTCCAATCAACAAGCTCATCGATCGAAATCTTAACTTCCTTATCTTTCTTTGGGTAAAACGGATCATCATATTCGTTCTCTTCATTCTTAGAAAGAATCGAGTCGGTGGAAGCAAGTTCATCTGTGAACTTCTCAAAGTAAATTGACGGATCTTGATATAACAAATATTCAATTTCGCGTAAGTCGGCTCTAAAATCAAAAATGTCATCCTCACTTTCCGGTGGAAGGGGATCCATATGAGCGAGTTCATCGGCGAACTCCTCGAGAAGTAAATCAATGGAAGAATCCTTGAGCTCAGGCTCCAAAGGATTAAAAGACGGCTTTTCTTCTTGAATAACTTTTCCAGAATCTCCGTAAAGCATTTTTCAATCAAATGAATATCTCCTTCGATATCGATGTCGGTGATCAATTTCCGGTGAAACTGAATCACTTTTCAAACAAGCCTCAATTTCTTTTATGATAGAATCATCTTCCTCATATTGAGTATGGGAAGGGGAATTTTTAGAAGAAGGAGTGGGATTGCCACTCAAAGAAAACTCGACGTTTTTAGGAACAAGATCAATCCGATACACAGAAAGCGGAGGTGGGACAAGTGGTGTGCTCTTAGAGCTAGCATTTTCCACCACAACCGTTGTAGTCTCCTTTTCTAGTTTCTTCTTTTGCTCAGCACGTATCGTAGACAAACTCTTAACCGTGAAACGTGAAAGACTCGGATCAATTCTCGATGTCTTAGGCCCAACTTTTTGAACTACCGGAGGTTGGACGTTTTTGGTACTTCCGTTATTAGTAGGAATTTCCGGGTCCTTTGTCACCTCGGTGTTACTAATTTTGGCCACATCATATTGTTTGGTAAAAGATTTAGAAGTATTGTTAACGTTAAACGTGACGGCTTCTTTTCCAACTCTTAAAGTGATTTCTCCTCCATACACATCAATCAACGCATGGCCGTCCTTAAGAAACTCCTTCCGAAATTAAGGGTACTCGAGGATCGGCATCAAAATCGACTACAACAAAATCGGCAGAAATCGAACTCCCCACTTTGACAAAGACATCCTCGGCTATACCCTTTGGTCGGGTCGTAGAAACGATCGGCTAGCTCGAGAGTCATACACGTTGGGGTAAGTGGGGTAATGAAAGCTTTTCGTAGATTGAGTTTGGCATCAAATTAATACTCGCACCAAGATCGGCCAAGCGGAGCATTGAACAATTCCTTGAAAATCACACGGAATGAGGAATTTGCCGGGGTCACTTAACTTTACGGAAGTTTCTTGAGGATAACCACGAACAATTCTCATTCGAGATGTCGTAGCAAGCTCATATAATTTCTCCTTGTTCGTAAGCAATCCCTTAATCGTAGAAGCAAGTTTGGGCATCAAAGAAGGGCATCCATAAAACCGATCTCCACATTCAAGTCTTTGAAGATTTGGAAAAACGTTTCCATTTGATGATTCGACTTCTCACGAAGAGTTTGATCTTTAAGACGAGACGGATATGGGATGGACGGTTTCGGATTAGCTTTCTTCACATTAACGGGAGCATCTTCGGGCTCAGAATCTTGGACAACCGTGGGTTGGACATTCACAGTACTCCCCTTATTAGTAGGAAGCACCGGGTCCTTTGTCACCCCGGTCTCATGGTCTACCACATGAGAAGAAGAAGAAGAATTAGTGGTAGGAGCCGTGGGTCCATCGTAAGCAACACCACTTCGGGTAGTGATAGCTTTCATGTCACCTCTCGGGTTAGGAATCGTATTACTCAGAAGAGAACTCGAGGGTTGAGAATAAGATGTAGAAGCTTGATTAGCTTGAAAGAAACTGGTCATCATATCCCTCATTTCTCTCATCTGCTTGTTACTTGTAACTTCCATGTCTCTTTTGAAATCATTCCTTATACTTGTGATTTGATTTTGCAAATTTTTAATGGTATTGTCGGAACTCTTCATGTAAGATGCGAAACTCGTTGTTCGAATAGCTTGATGAGGTGATTGATATTGTTGTTGAGAAGGTTGTTGATAAACTTGAGATGGAGGAGCTTGGTAGTTTTGATTACCATGATTGAGATTGGCTCCTCGGTTTTGATTGTAAGATTGGTTTTGATAACGGTTTTGGTTTTGTTGAGGAATGGGTGCAAAACCGGGTGGTCCCATTGGTTGTACGGTATCCTTGGTTACGAACCGGATTAGCGAGGCTACGAAGCATTTACGAGATCGCCATCGGTGGCTTGACGATTATAATACGGATGAGGACCACCGCAATAACACATGTTTCATATTGGCTTTGGTGGTTCGGATTTATGAATCTTAAACTCTCTCATCATAGAATTAATAGCATCACGGTCCACTCAACTCAACTCCTCTGAATGTAGTTGTCGTTCAGTGATCTTAGAAACAACCGGTCGGTTCCTAGACGAAGAAACTTTTGACTTATTTTCGATAATCGTTCTAATATCGGTGGGCATACGACTCAAGATATTACCACCGTGAGCGTTAAGCGAATCTTGATCGGATGGAGTAAGAGCATTATAGAGCGTATCAATCGATGAAGATCGGTAAAACCTTGATTTGGGCATTTCCGTAAAGTTCTTTAAATCTATCCCATGCTTCTCCAAACTCTCGTCAAATTTTTGTTGAAAATTTATGATTTGATTCGTAACATTGTTATTTTTGACGGAGGAAAGAATTGGTTCACAAATTTCTTAGAAAGATCTTCCATGTTGTAATCGATGAGGGGTTCTTTTTCGAGCCAAGTCCGGCTGCCCTCAAGGAAAATGGAAACAATCTCAACTTAATCGACTCATGAGAGGCGCCCGAAAGTTAATCGTAGAAGCAACTTGATTAAACCAACGGAGGTGTGCGTGGGGCTCCTCATGATCTAAACCACAAAAGGTTTATTAGACACAAATTGTATTAGATTTGTTTTAGCTCAAAATTTTCGGTGTTAATTGGTGGAAGTGCGATAGCATCACCGTGGCCGTCTGGAGCTTGAAGTAACTCATTCATCGTTCGAGTGTGCGCCATGACGGGTTCTTCAATGATAGTACGTAACTCGGCACGTCTATTCTTTGATTACGTCTACGTCGTGATTGAGAGCGAGTGCACATGCACTTAAAAACCAAGGCAATTAAAAGAGACCGATATTCGAAAACACGGTGAACTTAACCAATTATCCCAAGTGAATAAATCACCTCTACAAGACAAACGCACAAGCGGCGGAGAAGCTTTGTAGGTCGTATGACTTATTAAAAACCCGCTTCTTCAAAGCACAATTTAATGTCGGGCCGTCCTTATACCCACCACACGGTTTGTTTATCCGATGAGATAAATAAATCCAAGCGACACAAAGGCAAGTTTTTGATCTTTTGTTCGGGAACTTATAATGATAACACCTCCGTTGAGAATGTTATATAATTGGTGTCTTCTATTTATTAGCAAAAACACAAGAGAAAATCTTTTGTATTTTTAATCGATATATGTATACAAAAGAAAAGGAAAATATTTTTACTTTTTATTTTATAGAAAAGTAACTTCACGAATGAAGGATCTCGAGCCACTAATCGTCAAACCTCAAACGATATTGTCGTGACACAACCTCCCGCGTGGCGCCAAAATTTGATTACATGCGCGAACACGTCAAGCTTGACTCACACAAACTAGCCACTTGTGAATGACTAGCCGTAAGAAACTTAAAACGGCTCGGACACTGAGTCTTTGATAATGAAGGCTTAAGGGTTATGTGTGTGGATAAAACCTTAATATCGATATCAAAAATAATCACGAAGATAGATTCAAATTCTCTTAGGAAAAAGAATAATAAATCAAATCCCGTGTGTGATCGTGTGTACGGATTAGTCAACCCGAATCGTTTCCCAACGAGGCGTGAATTGCCAACGTCGTTCTTGGTTTGGAATTTAATGCTCGATGATTTGGATTAATGATTTTGATTTTATTAACTACGGGAATGGGAAAGTAATTAAGGAAATCTATTCTACGGGAAATCCTAAACGCGAAATACTAAAACGTAATTAATAAAACGTAAACAAAAATGCAACTACGTCTAAATGATAACCTAAAAATGCCTAAAATTACTTTTATACTAAAATGATATTAGAAAACTATTTTAGGATTAAAACTATTTTTTTGGATTTTCTTGATTTTATAAAATTAAAACTAATTTTAACTATTTAAAACTAATTTAAAATTCTAAAAATTATAAAAATCAAAGAGAAAAATATGAAACTATTTTCTAAAAATCACAAATAACTCAAAAGACTTTTTAAAACTTTTTTTTTTTCAGATTAATTTTCTATTTTCTACAAGTTTTAAACTATTTTAATCTAATTTAAATTGGTGAAAAAATACCAAATAAAAGTGGAAAAATAAGGAAAAATCTTTTTTATGCTTTTTATATTTTTCTTAAACTGAGAAAATTGAAAAATTATTTTTTTGGAACTTTTTCTCAATTAATTTCAATAAAAGTTATTAAAAAGTGATTAAAATCTATTTTAAATTGAGAAAAATAGCTAATAAAGACCAAAAATTATGAAATTCTCAGGAAAATCCTAAAATGATAATATGAATCTATGAAAAATGAGAAATAAGCAGCTTATGTGTAAGAAATACAAGTTGATGTGTAACTGCTATTGAAATCAAGCTACTAAAATAAGCTAACAAGCTAATTAGGCAACCAAACAGTGACTTAAGCTAAAGAGTGCTAAAATAAGCTAAAAGCACTAACTACAACTAATCCTAACAAGCCCTAAGCTCGATCAATGAAATAAGCCAAGCTGCTATACTAAGCAAAGCAGTTGAATCACCCTTACTGTTTAAGCTTGTCACAAGCTTATTCAATAAGCTATTCTAAAATCCAACAGTCAGGGTCCTAAAGTACACACGCCACCTACAATTGTGCCAAGTTTCAAGCTCTAACTTACTAATTTGAGAACAATGCAATAGCGCAATGCCTTTGATTCACACTCGGTTTCTTGAGTGTGAGCGAAGCGAATATTGGCTAAATGATTAGCTTATTTGAAGCTTAAAAGGACTAAACCAGTTGACAAAAGTATTTTCCAAAACTAGACCAATTGAAGATTGATTATCCAAAATTTCACAAACTGAAACTCAAAAATGAATCAGAAATGTGATTCACAAGTTTGGTGAAAAACTGAATTGTAAGTTTTGACTTAATGAAGAACAGACATGAAACTTTGACTAAACTCAAATTTGATCCAAATTAATGAACTGATTATGATGATTTTAGACTAATAATGATTTCAAAATGCTAGATCTACTTGTTTTAAGCTAATTTGCAACTAATTATACCTACTGATTTTGACAGATTCACCAACTAGATTAGTAACAAGATAATTTTGACTTTTTGAGTATGACTGCTAAAATAAAGACCTGATATGATTATCAAATACCTATATAAACTTGTATCAAACACTTAAAACTAACAAGCTAATCTCTATCACAGACATCGAGCAATTCCAAACACTAGTTACACTTGAATAGAGAACTAAAAGCAGTTATAGACTAGATTATACTAAACTAACATCAAACACGGATCAATAACTACAGATTATTACTAAATAACAGATTAAACAACAGATTAATGATCAAAATAGAATTGATGGACTTACTAGTATCCTAGCCACTATGGCTTGCAAACATGAAGCAAAGAACCTCTATCCTATTTTATCCCCTAACCTAATGTAATTCCAGCTCAACTTAAACCCAATCCAGCATCTGCATCATTCCCATCCAGATCCAACACCAACAGACCAAGATCAGCTACTGTAGCAACTGTATGCAACTGATATATTTGTGATTTGAGTTTGAAACAAGTATAAGCTCACAATAAGCTATTAAAAGCTTATATGAACTATATGAAACAGTAGATCAGTGATGGATCAATCCATAAAACAGATCTAAAGTGATTTTTTTATTTTTGAATGATTTTATTTGATTTTTTTGTATTTTTGAGTTTTTGAAGGAATAAGCTAAAAACAACTTTATTATACTGAAATAAGCTTTAAACAAAGATCATGAACAGATTTGGATCATAACAACTTAAACAAAACACTTGATAATGAAAACTAAATTTTATTAATATAAGTAAGTTGAGTACAAAATACGAATTACAAAGAAACTTTAAAACATTGAAATTGAAAACTACTATTACTTAAGCTACAAAACTAGAGAGAAGAAAAATTAAAGGAATAATAAGAGATACATCTTGTGAACGAATAAGAGGTCCTATATATAGCCAAGCTTGAGGCTAAGAAGCTTCTCGAATTCTTCCAAATGTGCTTCTTCTGAGCTCGTTTACACCCTTAGATCATATCCCACGCACCTTCTCTTGATTACAACCCTTGGATTAGATCTAATGACTTGTTTCGACCAATGGGAGAGCAGCATATGAGGGAATGCACGCGGATCGCTGACCAGGCATTCCCATGTGTCAGAGGTGTGTTAGGGAAAGTACTAAACTGCCCTTAATTGTGGTAACTTGGCTTAATTGACTGACGGGGTAATTAGGGTTCATGGGATCTTGGTAATTTGAGTAAAAATTTGGCGCGCTCTGTTTTTAATAATATACTTTGAGTGTTTGACCGTGGGTTTGGGTCTTTGACCATGGGTAAGTTGAGCGGGTTTGGTTTGGTTTTCGGGTCTAAATAACTAAACCGGGTGTAGTGTTTTGAGATTGGGCTTTTGAATCCGGGTAACACAATTTGGGCCAAGTGGTTTATTGGTTTGGTATTATAAGTGTGATCCAAGTAATAATTTAAGGACCAAACTTGTACAATTCGAATTTCCAAGGGACCAAAAGTGTAATTCTGACAATCTCTCTCAAGGACCAATCTTGTTAAGCTCAAATAATCCAAGGGTGACTTTTGTAAAATCTGAAACTTTGAGGGATCAATTCTGTCAAAAGCTCAAAGTGCAGGGGCTAATCTTGCCATTTCTTCAAACTTTACTGAAACTTCAAAAATCATCTTCTGAGAATAAAATCTTCCAAAATGCACAATCTTGACCTTCCGGCTCAGCTAAAACTCTCTTGATCTCTCGTGCTCGGATTTACATCTGATTTGGATCCTTATTGTGTGTTTTTGCATATCCGTACCTGCACAAGCACAAACTCAAGAAAACCACAAATATTAGCAATAAACGGCTTTTCCTTGGTTGTTTTGGGTCAGTTTTGATAATGAAAAGGTATGTGTTTTAGCACATACCAATGCCCTCATATTCAATGCAAATTTAGTTTGGTTTATGAAGAGGCTCGAGTTGAATGAAAGATATCCCTATTTTGAATGCTCGGACGTTCACAATAAACACGTATTGAATGCTGGAAACACAAAAGGGCTGCGAATTTGCAACCTCAAAGAATATGGATCAATCTACAATTAAAACACTACTAAATGGAACCTGCATAAATAAGGCTTGCAACCCATTATCTGCCCAGGCATTGTGGGTAGGCATACAAGTCAAAAAATAATTATGGCTGTAGAAATCGGAGGCCCAAATGCTGTATTGTTACTGGACGAATTGAAATTGGATGAGACCGGCACGATCGTAGTGATGCTCTGTAGGATGTGGGATATAAATGCTCCTTCGGGCCGATACTTGAGCACTGATTTCTTGGTGTCCGATGCTAAAGTATGTTGACATCCATGTGTGAAAAACCTAAATAATGCCAATATGTAATAAAAAAGTTATCAAATGTCTGTGTTGTTTGTCAATTTTTTCTTACATACTTTTTATCTTGAAATGTTATCCATTGTACCGCCAAGGCAACAGTAGCTCACAATTTCTTGAGGTTAAAGAGGGTGCTATATATTCGGTTAAAATTTTGTAGTCATGCAAAACAAAGAAGATTTTCGTGTCGGGAAGGATTTATACGTTCATGCTTGAGTTTAATGGATCAACAAGCATAAGGAAATGTTTGGTTATATCTAAGGGATTTGTTAGGTATCCGTTACAATTGGTTGATTTTGATCATATAAAGCCCACAGAAAACAAATATCTCATTGGTAATGTCTTTGTTTGTTTAGGTATCTTAAAATTATTTGTTTTAAATATTGTTGCTATAAAAGCTTTTACCTTTCGAGATCTTGTAGGTTATGTGACAAATGTTGGTAGGATGAACTATACCAAAGCAGGGCCAAAAACCTTGATTTCTACCGGCGAATCATAGGTTGAAATTTATATTTGTTGCAAAGGATGTTGTAAAATGAAAATATTTTGCCAATGTATATTAGGAAACTTCTTTGCTTTCTTTGTTTCGATTCCCTTTGTAATCGGGGCCATTCCATACGGGTGACCACATGGGGAGGGCTTCTTGATGTGTTGATTGAGAAGAAGGCGGCGCGTAGGCATGTGTCTGTTGTGGTGACTTCAACCTGCAAAAGCAATATAATAGTAAGTGGCTTATGGACTATTTACCTTTTGCATGTTCAACACTTTTCTTTACAAATTTAACCTTTAATATTACCTTCTAGATAAGTTCTATCTATCCAACAGTTCATCCACACGACTCCTAGATTCCGTTAACATTCACGCAATTAAAGAATTGAATTCAGATTTGGTAAGAAACTAATTTTATTATTGAATATATCCTAAAACCAACAAAATTTAACAAATCATTAAATCATTTGTTAGCATCATCGATGCTTCAAAAGGAGTTTCGGTGTTGACACTACGAACCAAGAGAAGGATCTATCGAGAATCTGCTCATGTGGGCCGAAATAAAAGGAATGATGTATGTATTATTTTGCGGCCGCCATCTCTATATTATCTTTATAGTGCATAACGTTTATGAATCTAATTTATACACGATGCGCTTTCATAATTAAAGCCAAGATTGATAATGTGCGTACTAGAAAGGGATGGAATTTCCCATCATGTGGGGAGACAAGCTGCAGGAAAGGGCTACTAGAAAGAATGGGAGAGTTTGGTGCGAGTCATGCACGAGACCAGATTGAATACCGGTAATAAGGTAATGGCATATTTATAACTTATATTTTGATTGTTTGAATGTGTTAAATAAAATTGCTCACCTTGACATTTATAACAATTAAGAGTTTTTACTTTCTCCATATGTTATATACATGAACCATCATGAATTTGTGTGTTATACATAACAAGTTATTATTTTATATTGGAAAAAATCGGACTCATTATTAAATCAATAAAAGAATCATAAAACCTCAGAGATACTTACCATACAAGCTTTGTTCATTGTTCAAGACACTTATTGCATCGATTCAACACTAGAATCTCAAGAGATGCTTTAATATACATCTTGCTTCTATATCTTTCCAAACCTCAAGGTTATGTGTTGCAAAATTGATACATATCATCCAAATACTAAATGAATACGGTACATCTCAATTTAACAAGACACTATACCTTCCAATTATGTATATGATTAAATCCATATTTGTTTTTTCGTTCTGGTCGAAAATGATCATGCTCGTGTTTCATCCCATCGGACATGTTGCACAAATATTTCGTTATTGATTCGAAAAAATTATCAATCAAAGTGGAATAACACAAAGCTATTGTGGTTTACGGCTAAATGAAATTGTCAAATCATTTACGGTATACACCACTCCAAACATTCACTTGCGTTATTATAGTACAAAATTGTTGCAACAATTGATACCTGATTCGCGTGTTCACCGTAATTTGTTAGGACAAACATCACGCTCAGTGGACGATTTACGAGATATGACGGCGAATCAAATGTCTTCTGCTTCAAAACAACCCTTTATGTATAAAAAGAAAATCGTGGTGTTTAACTAACCGATTATATTTGGCGGACAATTGTTTCGTAATAATGAATAATACCTTAATGTTTTCATACAGGACACTCTCTCGCGTGCGACTAAAAAAATCGTACGCTGAGCCGCACATGCATCTGCAGTAGTTTCATACTTTATAATTGATGCATTGTGTTATTTGATGGATAAAATGTTGTTATTCCCAATTAAATTTACCTTTTTGGCAAGGTGTTCCGTTGTTTACCATAATATTGGCCATCCATCATTTGAGTGTCAAAATTGCAAAGCGATTATGTGGTATCGGGAGAAGCGATAAATCAAAGCGCTTCCAACCTAACTTTTTCCATTTGCTGTCAAGAGGGAAAACTTCTTTTTCCAAGATTTAATGAAACGCCTTCACCTCATAAAGAGTTTATGGACTATAATAATCCTGCAAGTTTAAGATTCAAAGACCAGATCAGGGTATATAATGGCATGTTTTGTTACACATCTTTTGGAGCAATAATAGACCATTCAATTAACACGGCGGGGGTCCATATACCTTTAGAGTAAATGGCCGAGCTATCATCGAATAGGTTCTCTTCTTCCAAAGCGGGAATTCAACCTAAATATGCACACTATACTTTTTGACATTGGAAATGAAGTGAAAACCAAATGAGAGCTTTTATAGACAAAGATGGGGATATGTGTTGGATCCAAGTATAGTAGCGAGATTGATTAAAATTTTTGATCATTCAAATTAAATTACTAAGGCATTTCGAATGGCTCAGGATTGGTGCGAGAACCACAATTCAGCCACCTTTGAACTACGGCTGATAAGTGGACATAGTACATCTCGGCAATACAACGCACCAACCGTGGTCGAAATAGCAGCTCTAATTACTAATGACTTTGGTGATGGTATTCCTACAAGAGATATTATTGTAAGTAACAGGGATGAAGGTTTGAAACGTATTTCTGAGTTGCATTCAGAATACATGTCACTTCAATATCCATTGTTATTCCCATATGGGGAGGAAGGATTTCATGAAAAGATACCATATTACAACAACATGGATGTACGCAAGACCAAAAGGGCTTTTGTCACAATGAAAGAATACTATTCATATATCATACAACAGCGAAATAACCAAGGTACTACACTGCTTAGAGGTGGGCGATTATTCCAACAATACTTGGTGGATTCATATGCGGCTGTTGAAGAACAGAGGCTAAAATGGACCAGGAAAATCAAGATCGTTACGCTTGATCTATATCATAATATTTGTGTGTTGTAACAAGGGGATACAAGTCAAGCAGGACTGGGAAAACGAATCGCTCGCCAAGAAGTTTTATAGGCGGTCCAAGGTATATGATGCAAAACTACCGGGATGCAATGGCTATATGCTCGGACGTATGGAATCAGACACATTCATCACGTTCATTTGCTAATCCAAAATGGCCCGAGGTTGCGAAATGCTAAAGCACGTCCGGGCCAAAAGTCCATGACCGTCCGTAGTAGCAACACGTGTGTTCAAGATTAAACTTCTTGAATCTGATAAGCGACCTTACAAAAATTCATATTTTTGGCAAGTCACGAGGAGGTAAACAAAAATTAACCCATAATTTTAATCTGTTTACTCTTTTATATATACATTGTGTATTATCTTATGTTTGTTTCCAATTATATTTCAGTTGTGTATGTCATAGAATTTCAAAAACGTGGACGGCCACATGCTCATATCCTACTGTGGCTAGAAGAAGAATTGAAATGCAAAACCCCATCCCAGATAAATGATATAATTACAGCTGAGATACCATGTTGAAACAATGATCCGGATGGGTATAAAGTAGTAACTGAGTTTATGTTACATGGACCTTGCGGTAAAGATGAAAAAAACGGCCCATGTACAACCGAGGGTAAGTGCTCAAAACATTTTCCTAAACCTTTTGTGGTTGAAACAATTGTTGATAATGATGGTTATGCTATTTATCGCGGAGGAATAATAACGCTCACCATATAAAAGGGAAATTCAAATCGATAACAGATATGTGGTGCCTCACAACCATTATCTCCTCATGAAATACCGGCCCACATTAACGTGGAATGGTGCAACAGATCCAAAGCAATTAAGTACTTATTCAAGTACTTAAATAAAGGTCGATAGAGCCACAATTGTTATACAAGAGAATGTTAAAATGATGGTGATTTAGCAAATGTACAAGTTTTGGAGGTGGACGAAATAAAGAACTATTTGAATTGTCGTTTTTTAGCTCCATGTGAGGCGGTGTGGCGTTTGTTTTCATACGACATACATTACTCATATCCGTCTGTTATGAAGCTGAATTACCACTTGCCGAATCAGCACGCAATCACACTACGTGACTCGGAAAGCTTACCCGCCCTAATTCAAAGAGAAGGTATCGACATGACCATGTTCACTGATTGGTTTGAATTAAACAAGCGTGATACAGAAGCGAATCAGTATACGTATGCTGAGATACCTACACATTACGTGTGGCATGAGAAAGACAAACTGTGGAAAAAACGCAAATTGCAAAAATACATCGGGCGGATTGTTTACTCGCACCCGGCGTCTGGAGACCGATATTATCTTAGAATGTTGTTGAACATTGCAAGAGGTCCTGATTCTTGGGAAAAACTCATGACTGTTCATGACAAACTATGTTCCACTTTCAAGGAAGCATGTTTTGAATATGGCCTCTTAAATGATGACACGGAATGGACATATTGATAACGCTACACGCGTCGTTCGGGGTCAAGGAAACTTCCTTTTCTTCGAGCAAGTTTTATAACACCCTAGGCAAGTGAACCTAATCGTTGTAGTGTAGTAATTAGGGTAAGCCACGGTATTGATATCGTTCTCTGGGGAATAGGAATGCTAGTAAGGAGTTACTACGCTAAGGTTAAGGTTGAGGAAGATTATTTTGTATTTTTTATATTTTATGAAATGGAAAGGTACGAATCTCGGGTATTGGATTGGGGGTTGGTATTTCTACCGATTACTCTACTATTATCTAATTATCTAAACTAAGGTTGTGGGAGTCTATGTCTAATTAATGTGTGCTCGTATGATAGTTTAAAGATGTGTTTACTTAGTTTGTATTACTCCTTAATTATCTCCTATTGATGGTTGAGTGTCACGTCTTATTCCTAGTTATGTTGTGTGTCTAAAGTTGTAGGGTATCGTTTCTCCCTAACTCTTGAACTTACCAAAGGGTCTCGTCTACAAACCCACTAGGGATGATAAACTCCCTACTCTAAGGCGCTCTTTGGATGGTTTAGCCTACAACTACTCGGTAATTATATTCTAAGGTTCACAAAGATGAATCAAGCATTAAGTACACAATGAATGACCTATCGCATTACTAGATCATTAATCAACTAAGATAAAAACAACCAATCAATATTCAATAATTAAGTTTCATACTTCCTAAGCAAACACACAAGTAAATTAGCGGGACATTGAGAACATGCAAGCATACACAAATAATCAAAGACATAATTGAATTAATGAAGTAAAGACTTATCTTGATGTAAGATAGGGTTTAAAACCCTAAAATACTGTACAAGACACCTTAGGTTCGGTTTTAGGTTTTACTCCAAAGACTCTCCATACAAAGACCGAAAAATTCGGATTCTATATATAAGATTACAATTGCGGCGGCGTCACCTTATGTTTAGTGACGCCGTCGTGTCGCCGTCATTAGGGTTTCGTCTTGGCCACGTTAACCTTGCGACGACGTCACCTTATGTCCGTGACGCCGTCCTCTTGACTTTTGACGTCGTCTGGATTGCATCTAGGCCGTCGAGTAGCGACGGCCTACTCTTCCACGACCTAGACGTCGTCACTTGAAAATACGAGTTTTGGGTTACGGACCGTCACAATAATTTTGGGACGGCGCCGCCATTAACACCGACGCCGTCGCGCTCTAGTTTCAAAGAATCGTGAGTGTCTTGATTTTGAATTTGGCCATTTTCTTCATATATTCACGCCTTTTTGTCCAAATAAGTGCCATTCCAGCATTTTGCCTTCACGAGACCTAAAAAGTGAAAAGGAACGATATTAAGCAACAACGGATACAAAAGTGATCAAATAAGGACTTAAACGACCCCTCAAAATGGTACCTTTTAAAACCTTATCAAATATCCCTACACTTGTTATTTGCTTGTCCTCAAGCAAATGTGCTTTTAGCCAATTAATTTATAAGTTAGGGGTCATGAAGCATTAATTCAAAACGGTTCACAACACATATAAGCCCTGCAAAAGTCATAACAAGCACGGAGATTAACTACTAGCACCTCACATGGGGTGTTTGGATACTCACATCTCTCTCGGGTGTATATAAGAAATATAACAAATAGGAAATGGGATATAAACACTCATTAACCGGTCCTAGTACATAGATTACCATAGGCTTGAGAATAGATCAAACCTCCATCGCTTTGGCGTAAGCACCTAGGAAAGACTATCAAAGAGGTCTTTTAAAGGGTTGTAATGTTAGGCTTACGGTAGGGAAACAAGGGTTTGGTGGGATAGGCTATTTAGTGGTGGTAAGTCAAAAATCTCTATGTTAAATGCATACGAAGAATGGCGTTGCTAAGCCAAGACTCGACACTCTAAACTCTAGATAACTGAAATAAACAAACATAAATTTAAAAGATAGATGTAGGATGGTAGCCCGTATTTTTTTTTTTTTTTGCACTCTATTTTTTTTCTTTTTCTCTTTTTCTATTTTTTTTCGATTTTTTTTTTCATACACTTTTACTCTACCATCCTCTACGACAACATCAAAATACTAGGGATTTATAGGCATATCCCTACACTTGAGTTTTATTACTCTAACACTAATTTGACCCGATTTGAAAAGATCAAAACACTTGGGGTACATTATTACGCAAACAAAGGGAATTTGAATTTTAACGTTCCTTCCGTCATTTCATAAACTTTAACTTTTCCCATGAATCCCAATCGTCCCAAAGCGTATACAAAGGATATGACTCGACTTAGCAACTTATGCAAGCAACTAGATAATTGAACTAAGGGTTTGGGGTGATAACAAACATTTGCACTAAAGTGAGTGCATAAGGGGTAAGCTAAGGCGATTTGGGTGTATATTTGGGGTGGGGTGTAAACAATGCTCTTCATTGATATTCGGAAAAAGCGAAATATCACGAAACCGCGAAAAGGATAAGCTCGAGGGGTTAACTAGGGTATCGTGTACTAAAGATGAGTACAACGCAAAGGGTGTAGGGAATTACTCAACCGATGTGGAAGAAGTAATTATATTACAGTTATCAAACAAGGGTTATCCTAATGCCTCTTATCATTTAGTTATTCCTAACTACACAAGTGTAGCCTCACTTGCGATCTCGGAATGCATCACAAAACAAGTTCTAGAATCTAATATACTACGGTTCACACTCTAAGCATTAAAGATGAATGCTTTAATTCCTACTAATCTAAGGCGATCCTCACATTTTGGTGGAATTTGGGTGGTAAAGGGTTTTGTGCTAGTCATATAACTTCCTATCCATGAGGCGCTTTTGTTAAGACTAATGGCCCACCCTATATGTCATAAAAATTTTAAATTTGGTGCCAAAATTACCCTAACCGACATTTTCTCATGGTTTATTACACAATCACATTTGGACAAAGCAAATAATCAAGGATAAGCATAGTTTCAAAGTTCCGTTTTATTTTCCTCCCTACACTTAAACCGAACATTGTCCCCAATGTTCCCGAAATATCAAAGTTATGATAAAGAAGGTAATTAAAACGAAAGAAACTAATACTCCCCGATTAGCTCGGTAGGATCCGTGTAAAGTGGTGGTTAAACTCTTTTCCAAGAAGAATTATTGCGTGAAAGCTCCTTCAATCTTATGTAACTTCTTCTTGACAAACTAAACTCGCACACTTGAAGAAAACAAACGAAACCTTCGTAAAATCGGTGGTAATAATATATATAAGACTCGATTTAAACTAGGATATAATGCTTGTGGAATGGATGTTTACTGAATTTCTAAGAAAATTAAGACCGGAAAATTCCAAAAATTTATAAGTAGCTCGAGAAACGAGAAAAAGTAATCGATGCTTTTACTCCTTCTGACGCCGTCGGTTGCAATCTGACGCCGTCGGTTATCCCGACAAAAAGCGGTGCGATTTTACGGAAAATTTACATCTTTAGAATCGGAAAATTTCGCAAAAACATCCATTATGACTCGATACAAGCATTTGACTCGAACAAACAAACATATGTATCTTTTATTTAATTGTTATTCTCATGTTTACGTTTCTTTTGAAAACGTGTGTAATCCTCCCTACACTTATCTCTTATGTAAAATACCTTTACATGCAATTAAGACGAGGTTAAAAACAAAATAAAGCATTTTTACAAATTTAAACATGAGGATAAACAATTAATAAAAGATACATGACACTAACAGGCAAACAATTACGCATGGGTTGCCTCCCACGAAGCGCTTTTCTTTATTAAAGAGTCTTGTAGCTAGACTCGTAGTCGTGCTCCTACGTTTTCTCACCTATCCTCTCGTGCTCATACTTAAGCCATTCCAACACTCTTTCATTCTTTTTGTAATCATCTCCTAATTCAAGGCATTTTTGTAATACCGCTTAGTTTTCTCATACGGTGCGAAGCCCACTGCTTATCCCTTTCACTAAGCAATGAAATAGGGGTCATTCTATTACAAACCTCGATGTCCTTATGTTTAAACCTAGGATGGTAGCGTGGCATTTGGTAGATGAAATCTTCAACTTCATCGAGAATGTAATTAGACCATCAATCATCCTTTCATTCAACCTAGTCAATTTTTGAAAGGTTTTCCAAAAATTACTTGAGTGAGGTCCTTATCTATAAATTCTCCTAAGTCTTCTAAGACCATGAATTCTACCAAATAAGCAAAACTTCCGACAAACACGTGCAAATAAATGGCGCTAACAACATTGTTCCTTGATAAGTTAACTCATTGACCTTGATTTTGTTGTATAGGTCCTTGAGATTAATTTTAAAGGTAAGAATGAATTCAAATAAACATCGAACCCTTCTAGTCCTATTTTCTTTGGGAATTGCATGTTAAAGGGCCATCTTTCTCAATCCTACACCTAGGGTCAAAACATTGAGAGGGTCTTCCTCAATTTCATTAATGACCTCTCCGCTATCAAGTGCCTCACCATAATCAAATTCCTCATCGAATCGGAGTAATAGAAAGGACTTTGTTGTTGAAAATTTATCTCATTATGCCTAGGTGATTACCAAAATGGTGAGTTGGTGAAGGGTTTTATGGGATCGCGTTCTCAATCTCGGGATTGGGAGCGGGTAGAGTGAAGAATCTTCGATGGAAGATACGGATCATGTTGAGTGATGGTTTTTACGAGCGAGGGTCACGAAGAAGGGGATAGACTAAGAAAGCTAAAAATGAGAAAAAGTTTACTTGATAGGAATCAAGCAAAGAAACCTAAACGAGGTGGACTACTAACTAGCTATTCTATTCCCGGCGGCGCCTAAAACTTGATAACGCTACTGCAGCGTCGTTAGGGGTCAAGAAACTTCCTTTTCTTGAGCAAGTTTTATAACACCCTGGCGATGAACCTAATCGTTGTAGTGTAGTAATTAGGGTAAGCCACGGGTATTGATATCGTTCTCTGGGGAATAGGAATGCTAGTAAGGAGTTACTACGCTAAGGTTAAGGTTGAGGAAGATTATTTTTGTATCTTTTTATATTTTATGAAATGGAAAGGTACGAATCTCGGGTATTGGATTTGGGGGGGTTGGTATTTCTACCGATTACTCTACTATTATCTAATTATCTAAACTAAGGTTGTGGGAGTCTATGTCTAATTAATGTGTGCTCGTATGATAGTTTAAAGATGTGTTTACTTAGTTTGTATTACTCCTTAATTATCTCCTATTGATGGTTGAGTGTCACGTCTTATTCCTAGTTGCGTTGTGTGTCTAAAGTTGTAGGGTATGCGTTTCTCCCTAACTCTTTGAACTTACCAAAGGGTCTCGTCTACAAACCCACTGGGATGATAAACTCCTACTCTAAGGCGCTCTTTGGATGGTTTAGCCTAATATGCTATATCGTAAAGCAAGTGTATGGATGTTTGGACCACGATTCTATATAAGATTACACGTGACATACTTGTAACAATTTTAATATTTTGCAATGTTAGCGTCCGAGTACCTTTAAAATTTTGGGAAAAAATTTTGGGACGGCGTTGGAAGTTTCTATCGCCTTTTCAAGATCTTCTACACAAGAAAAGGAAAATGTTTAATTATCAAAATGGTACCTTTTAAAACCTTATCACATATGACTTGGAGTTGACCACGACGAGCAACTAAAGAACTATTTCTATCGTTTGATAGAGATCCAAGAGTTATTAAGAGTTATTAAATGGGAGATCTTTATCTGATTTCCAAGACCTACCAGTGCCTGACCCAAGGTTACTAACCAACATGGACAATCGTCTCATACGAGAAGTGTTGAATTATGATATGAAACAGAGTAAGATTGAACATCAACAACTTCATTCATTGTTAAATCCCGAATAACGTTTAATCTATGAAGAGGTGATTGAATCTGTCCATGGTAAAAAAGGGAACTTTTACTTCGTCTACGGTCTAGGCGGAACTGGAAAGACATTTTTATACAAGAGTATCATCTCAAGATTAAGATCAGAACGCATGATAGTGCTCGCTGTTGCATCTTCAGGTATAAATTTATACTAAATTTTAAACAGTCAACTATTTTAAAATGGATAAAAATTTGTTACTGATTAACACTTTCAATTTGGGTAGGAATAGCTTCATTGTTACTACCAGGTGGGAGAACCGCGCATAGCCGTTTTGTTATACCGCTTGAATTATTAGAGAACAGTACATGCGGCATAAAACAAAATACACATATGGCTGAACTCATACAGGAAGTTCAACTTATTATATGGGATGAAGCTCCGATGACTCAAAAATATGCTTTTGAAGCATTGGATAAGACGCTCAAGGATATTTTAGGATATCATGATCCTGACAGTAGGAATCGAATATTTGGAGGAGTGATGGTCTTGCTTGGAGGTGACTTTCGACAAGTGCTGCCAGTTATACCAAAAGGAAGCAGGGCAGGCATTGTTCAATCGTGCATAAACCAATCTGAACTATGGAAGCATTGCAAAGTATTTAGACTTACACGTAGCATGCGTGTGAACGAGTATAGTGAAAATGGGGAGCTTGATACTCGAAAACAAGATTTCAATAGATGGGTTTTGGTGGGGGGATGGAAGCGTCTTAAGCAAAATGCAAAGAAGGGAGGACGACCCAAGTTGGATTGACATTCTGAAATATTCCTAATTAAATCGTGGATTGTCCAATAAAGCAGTTGTCACGAGACATACCCCGATTTTACAACGAGGCAAACCGACGATGTGTACCTCAAAGAAAGGGCAATACTAACTCCTCGGAATGATGACGCGATGACATCAATGAGTACATGTTTAAACAGTTATCGGGGAATCATTACATACAACAGCGGATGAGATTTGCAAGGCATCTACAGATAGCCTAGAACAAAGACGAACACTATCCGATTGAATTTCTTAATTCCTTAAATTTCCGGGATGCCCCACATGCTCTTCACTTAAAAAGGAATTACCAATTATGCTATTGCGGAACATCAATCCAAGCAAAGGGTTGTGTAATGGAACAAGGTTGCTCATCACGGATCTAGGCGGTTTGTTATTCACGCTAAGGTGCTTACGTGTTCAAATATAGGGATAACGTTATTATACACGGATTATCTGTCATCAACGCAATCCAAGTGGCCATTTATTCTAAAACGGCGACAATTCCTGTAAGACCATGTTATGCAATGACAATTAACAAAAGTCGTGGTCAATCACTTAATTACGTTGGCCTCTATATGCCTTCTCCCGTATTCAGCCATGGTCAGCTTTATGTGGCGCTATCTAGAGTTACCAGTCCTGACGGCCTTAAGATACTAATGGTTGAAGACAAGGACCCAGAGCTTAAGAATTGCACGCGTAACATTGTTTTCAAAGAAACATTCAGCAACCTAACGTAGGACATATATGTGATGTTCAAGCAATAGTTATTTATTATTACTTGGTTATTTGCCACGAACACTCATAATGTGCATGATATTGTTCCAACTCTTAACATGTATTCATAGTGCACCACGGTTACTCTATAATCAAATAACCACAAACTGTAGTAGGCACGACTTAACTATACACCTTAAAACAAAATTTTTTTTTACTATGATACACTCAGACTCAGAAGTCAAAGACACCAAACTATAGACAGAAAGACAACCACCTTCAAACACAAATAACCACCAATAATCCAACACCAACTTCTCGATCCCTTAACCTACTCATCGCCAGAAACTAAGACAATAGCTAAACAACAACAACTAAGGGATTAAACAGAACACACACCCAAGATTAACAAGACTCAGCCGAGATAATTGGGTGTGACCAGAGCAGGTATTCACACCTCTCAAGGAGGCAGATCAAGAAGTTAGTCACACCCTTTGCACCCTATCAACCAAAGAAAAGTTAATCTTAAAGGAAAGAGCATAAACTTACCATGCTATAAAGAAACCAACCACCTTCAAACACAAATAACCACCAATAATCCAACACCAACTTCTCAATCCCTCAACCTACTCATCACCAGAAACTAAGACAATAGCTAAACAACAACAATTAAGGGATTAAACAGAACACACACCCAAGATTAACAAGACTCGGCCGAGAGAATTGGGTGTGACCAGAGCAGGTATTCACACCTCTCAAGGAGGCAGATCAAGAAGTTAGTCACACCGTTTGCACCCTCTCGACCAAAGAAAAGTTAATCTTAAAGGAAAGAACGTAAACTTACAATGCTATAAAGATAAATGCGGAAACGAGTCACAACACTCTTAATTAAGAGATATTGATAAAAGAAAGTGCCAAAATTAATAGCCTCCGATCTGAACAGGGTCTCAACACAAGCAACCTTAATCACCAATAACCCATCTAACCTGCATAACGATGACACCAACCACCACCATGATCACCATAACCCTCCTCATCACCACCATAATCTCCACCGCTTTCGCCGTATTATTCTTCTCATCCACCCCAACGCGCCACCACACAGCCACCATCATTCACCACGCGCCACCACTAACCAAACTAAAACACCCCACCATCATCCTCATTTCCTCAGATGCCTTCAGATTTGCCTACCAATACAAAACTCCAACACCCAATATTGACATACTGATAAACAATGGAACGAGAGGCGAAACCGGCTTATCCGGTTTTCCTCTGATAACTTTCCCATCTCGATATCGATGAAACATATACGGTTTTAAGTTTCGGTTTTTCTCAGATATTACAATTAAAATTGTCACATAAGGAGCTTAAAATCAAGTCAACAAATATTCTAATAACCAAAACTTAACTATAAACCTTAAAACAACCAAAATTTAGCTTTGAGAAAATCATACTCATTCTTAACACATAATTGGACTTTCAAAATATCAATTGTAAATGGTTTTGAACATTATTAGATTCATTAAAACAACAATCCAAAGTATGCCTTACCCATAACACCCATCTCATCGTACAATCCGCACCTTCTTTTACCAATAATCAACAATGCCAACAAAATCCCAAAATCAACAATAAACCAACTTTAGCTCAAAATTATTTAACCTGCAAGGAGTGTAATTATTAATTAGATATAAGCATAAAAAAAATCCTGTTTTTGTTTCAAGAAACCATCATCATCCTAAACACTATCTATAAAAAACTTCAAACTCTTACAAGTTTATACCGATAAGTAAAACATAAGCTTATTTGTTCAATTTAATCGAAACAAAAATAATACCATGTCCTTTCTAAATCAATAAACATCATAAAGCAAGTAACACTCAATAAATTAAAACATTTAAATATGCACGCTTTAATTTGATCATAATGAAATCGAATACCTGAAATATTGGAATCACTCGACAGATAATCAGATCCTTTATCATAAAGGCCACCTCCTCCCATTTTTTATTTTTATTTTTGATATTCTCATATGAATATTTATGAAAAAACAAAATACAATTTCTTCACATGTCTATATTTTCATATGTGAAGAAACTTTCTGTAACAATTTACATTTCGAATTTCAATTTTTTTTTCTATGATTCTTCACTATCCAATATCCTCTACTTTGTGGAACTTTTTGCCTTTTTTGACATACGAGGAAAATTTGTTTTTGTTTTGGGAGGTGGTTATTTTGTGATGTGAGAGCCGGAGGATACGATTATTTGGTGATAAAATAGATTGAAGATGCCTAGAATACCCTTTTGTCTAATCACCAATTAATTAAATTAACTTTAAGCTAACAATTCCATATTTCAAGATCTAGTTGGTCTTGTTATTTTTATTTTTATTTTTATTTTGAGATGTTTCTTGTTTGAATAAGATTCTATGTGTATATAACATATCATATATATTGTAATTGCTAATTGTTTGCAACAGACGATATCTATAAAGTGAAGGACTGTTTAACATTCAAGGCGATAGTGAACGTAAGTTGGGATTACATTTACACGGTTTCTTGAGGTATGATCATGATTAGTTAAATTTCCGTATCTTGAAAAGAAATTATTAACACATTTGAAATCTTTACTTTCCAACTCAAAAATTGTTATAAAGAAGTCAAACTGTTTACATGGCATCATAATGTTAGTTAACAGTATATCAAAGTTTGTCAAATCGAGTTTTAAGTGAATCTGCAAGACCTTTTCTAGGTTTCATTTTTATAAAATTAATTTTCCAAACATGATACACTAGTTATAATACCCGTGCACGCACGGGGTTTTGACAAAATTTTTTTATTTTGTATTAATACCGAATATTTTGTGTTTAAAGGTAATTACATATAATTATATACTTATGCACGAGTTTTCCATTATATATTAATATCCATTAGAATTTGTTAAAATAAAATTTTGTAAAAATAGATTTAACTATATTTAGCAGACATATATGTTGATGTTGCTATTTAAATTTCACTATTGATATTATGTTGTACACAAGATGCGAGGTTAGTAACACATAATTAGCGTCGATGAAGTTAAAATATATTCCTTAAAGTTTTAAAAAAATGTTTTTTTTATACATATCCTTATATAAATAAATAAGAATTACATGATTCGTTATTATAAGTACAATCACGTATATTTCTCTTTTCATATTACAGAGTAACCCGTACTTACAATTTGATAATTATATTTTCGTTTTCAAAAATTTAGCCGTATTTAATATTCAAATTCGTGTCCACATAATCATACTTTTAAAATAAAATAAATGAGTCCTTACTGAACTTATATAGTAAAAGAAATATTTTGATATTTATAATCCTATGCATATTTATATGTTGTAATTTTAAAACAACATATATATTGTATTTTTAATATATAAAGTATAGGGGGTATAAAGTATAAAGGTGAATTTGTTTAATTTCTAAAGTTATTATAAAACATGAAAACTTATAATATTACACTTAACCTTATATAATTTTAAAAATTCAACCACTAAAGTTTTTTTAATTACCTCATATTTTTTTTAAGTTTTTGTTTTTACAAATATTGTTATAAGTATAATCGTGTATATTTATTTTTATATTAATGTAACCCTTGCTTACAGTTTGATAATTATATTCTCGTTTTCAGTAATTTAGCCGTATTTAAAAGGTAAACTCGTGTCCACATAAGTTAAACTTTTAAAAATGAAATAAGTGGTTCCTTATTGAACGTAAAAGTAAAAAGTTGATACTTATAATCTTATGCAAATTTATATGTTGTTATTTTAAAACAACATATACATTGTATTTTTTAAGATATAAAGTATAAATGGTATAAAGTATAAGGGGTATTTGTTTATAATCCAAAGTTAATAAAAAACATGAAGGCTTATAATATTACACTTAACTCTATATAATTTATAAAAATTCAACCACTAAAGTTTTATTAATTACCTTCTCTTTTTTTAAGTTTTTGTTTTCACAAATTTGACACCTATATTTTTATATGTTTTTTCAATCAACCAAAATTTTTCACCAAATTTATTAAAGTTTGAACAAAATCAATTTGATTTTGACTTTTATTAACCAATCACATCATACGATTTTGCTTACGTGACGAAATCGAGCTCTCCTATTGGCCCAATTGTTTTTTCAATAAGAATGAATTCTCTCGATGACCAGACACGACCAAGTTGTCACAGTCGATGACTAAGTTAAAAAAAAAAAAAAAAAAAAAAAAAAAAAGATTGAAAGGAAAGTGTGTGTAAATATCGGTTGTTAGTTGAAAAAACAACCGTTTTTCATTTTTTGTTTGCCTCGACCAATCCTCGACCTACACCCCACATTGGTCATTTCAAAGTTATTTTGTCGAGAAAGCTGATGTGGCACCCGGTGACCTGGGTCACGACTGTGTCCAGCTTTAAAAGTTGAACAAAATTAATTTAATTTTGACTTTTATTAACCAATCACATCTCACGATTTTGCTTACGTGTGTGCCCCAATAGGCTCACGTATTTCTAACCGTATAACATGCGTATCCGACTCACATATTCGAACATTCCTACCATAAAATTCCCTATATAGGCACTAAAACACATCGTTGGTACATTAAAATACATTCATGTATTATCTAAATCAGCAACTCAACTTAATTATACATTCATACCTTGAGCGGTGCGAGAAAATCCTTCCACGACAATCATGTGTTGATACTTAACCCTCTTCTAAAAACGTACACAAAAAATTGCATTACACTTTAGTATGTGCGATAAGATCATAAAGCGCAAAACCACTAACATGTTGCATTATAGTGAGGATAACAACAAAGTTAGTCATAACATCAAATAAGAAAACTTCATATTAGAACAAAAGGGGTGTTTGGTATGCTTATTAAATGTGCTTATTGGCTTATTCAATTACCATAACAAAATAAGTTTATGATAAAGCTATAAGCTTTTTTGAGAAGCTTAGTAAAAAAAATCCCCGAACTCACAACTAATTCTATCATAGCTTAGTATGTTTATAGTAAAAACACAAATATTAAGCGTAGAACTTTTCAATAAAACATTAAAAAAAAAGAAGAAGTTAAACCATAAAAAAAAAGTTACTAAAAACTATAACTATATAAGGCATAAGCCAAAGTTCTGTTGAAGTCTCTTTCGGATTTTATTCAGAAGCAAAAAGAGGTTAACACATAAATCATAAGTATAGAAGAATGGTTGTATCTCACATATGTGATTACCAACTCAATAACATTATCGCAGTATAGTAACGTAATAACCTGATTAAAAACTATATATTCTTGCTTAATAATTCTGATGAACATACTTTTATTTCTTTACAATGGCCAACTATTACGTTTTTTTTTTTTTTTTTTTTTTTTTTAAGGAGGTGATTGTTATGAAATAAGGATTGTGATGCGTGCATTTTTTTTTATAATTTAAGGAAAACACATTCTAAATTAACCAATGACTATCTAACCCGTTTTTTTGTTTGTTTTTTTTTTTTTTAATAATTAGCTTTGTAAAACGTTTTTAACTCACAGACATGTTGAGGTTGAGGTTGATGTTGTTGTTTAACTTTAACTATTGATATCATGTTGTACAAAATGTGCGAGTTTAGTAACACATAATGAGCGTTGATGAAGTTAAAATATGCTCCATAAAGTTTTTAAAATGTTTTTATGGATATCCATATATAAATTTTAAATAATAATTCACGAGTCGTTGTTTTAAGTAGAATCGCGTATATTTATTTTCATGTCACAGTAACTCGTGCTTACCATTTGATATTTATATTCCCGTTACTAATATTATAAAGTATAGGGGGTATAAAGTGTAAAGGGTTATTTGTTTTTTTTTTTTCTAAACTTATTAAAAAACATGGAAACTTGTAATTTTACACTTAGCTCTATATAATTTATTTAAAATTCAACCACTAAAGTTTTATTAATTACTCCATCTTTTTTTAAGTTTATGTTTTCATAAATTTGACACCTATATTTTTATGCATTTTTTTTCTTAACCAAATTTCTCCACCAAAATTATTAAGTTTGACCAAAACCAATTTAATTTTGACTTTCTATTGACTAATCATATTGTTCGATTTTGCCTACGTGGCAAATTCGAGCTCTCCTATTGGTTTAATTTTTTTTTCAATAAGAAGGTTTTGCAAAATACTCAAATGATGTAATTCTTTTATTATATAAAATATTTATATAATACATATATACAATGCTTATTGGATGAGGAACTTGTGAACTTGTATGTGGACTCTTTATAGTTCAGACTGATATGCAGATTGGGTATAACATGGATATTTTACTCCAGAAAATCTCGCGAGGATCGAGTCATATGAGATCATAGTCCGCATCCTCACAATTTTATATATTAGTATACATTTTACACCACTTTATGTAGTTTGTCTACAGTGGTCCTTCATAAGTACCCTAATAGCTGAATATGATTATGTAAAGTATCTTATTCCATTAATATCTAACTTTCCTTTTTAGGTTCTTGGAGAGGTTTGCCTTTTTGTTTTATGAGTTCTCGCACCACATATCTTGTGTGATTACCTTTTTTGTTTTATGTGATCAGTTTAACAAATTATACCCTGATCACAAGGGGAACTCGTGAGGTATATTAACTTTACATATGCGCAGTTTCTCATACAATACTGAAGTTATCAGATTTTTTGTCAGGATTTCGTGTAACTTTGAAAGTTTTGGCAGGTTCTTAAGCTTGACGAGTGTAGCAAAATATTGTTATTTGAGGCAACGCTGAAGTGGTGATTAGGGTAATTAATTACTTGAAACACATAATTAAAATAAACATGAATGTGTTATTATTTGTATGCTTAGATCTAGGGTTTGCAAAACCTAAACCCTAATTTTGAGGGGGGGCGTTTTTTGGTGCCCTAATTAGGGTTTTGTAAACTATTGTTTTAATTGGATTAGAAACCCTAAGATGCATGCAACTTTATGTGTATATGCGTAACTCTGTTTAATTGCATTAATTGTTAAGTGTAATTTTATGTCCATGATAATTATCTGCATGTTTTATCATGGATTTGCTTTTATTGTATGTCTTTCATGTTTAAGTGATATACACTAAATTATGATAGATCTAAAATTGGGGAAGACCTCAATAATTATTATTTAATCAATTATGTGCTATGTGGTATATATTTAGTTTTGACTTACGAAATCGATAAATCGATGCATGTGGTTCACCTTGTACATAGATGAAAACGGGTGAAAGTCTTCATTAAATATATGCGTATTGACAGATCTAGAATTGGTTATTAATAAGATTTATCAAAACCGTTTGCATGTGGCTATTTGATATGCATGACTTTTATTTGTTATGCATTCATTGTTTATTTGTTTATTTTATAAATACTTGCTTGTTTGTGTTTTGTAACAAGGGTATTTTTATAAGAAAATAAACCGACCTAAACAATGGTGAAACATGTATTTTAAGAATAGTAATCATAATCGTTTAATTGATTGATGACTTTGGTACAAATGAGTGAGCGGCTCACCCATGAGAATGAACTAATAAAAGGGGTTTAAAGAAGTGCGCACACACCGAATGGATGTCTAAGGTTGTGCTTTAGCGGCGTGCACAGTCCTCTCCCCGTAAGTTCGAGTGGAGCTACTTAGTAAGTCATTAAATGTGCAAGCTCATCTTAAGGCGAATTAGTGTTGATTCCATGCGCCACTTAGGTGGTAATTATCCGAAACACTAAGTGTTTACACTTATGCAAAAGTGCGGTATAATGGATGATAATCAACACTAATTCCTTGATTGGTGAACCCAATACCTCAATTAAAGTTTGATGATGAAAAGCTTATACATTAAAACAAGATATAAATGTTTTAATAAAACTATGCTACAAAGATGAATGCATGACATCTTTGTACATATTTGATTTAACATCAAAGTATTACCTTGAATTTAAGTTATATGCCATCCAACGAAACGGAAACACCTAAGATTATTTTTATTTGCGTGAGACCGTGACTTAGATCGTAATCAAAGGGTAAAATGTCCACGTGTCGTGAGAACGGGCATGGACGATTTTGCAGTTTCTTAAGTTGGACAACTTAATTGAGTTAGGCGGTGAGAACTGGCAACTCAAGGCATAAGATGAGATAAAACATGTTTACATGGCAATTGAAATTGGCTATATGTAAATCCCATAAATCTAGGAATTGCAATTGAAATTGGCAATTGAGCAAAAGCTCTACCATTTTGTATAAGGTTCATTACTAGCAGATCAACTGACGTAATGAAATTATGACAATTTGGGTCCTAGTTTTCAATAATAATTAATTGGTTATATGAATATGAACCTTGGGTATTTAATTGTTTATTGAAAAGGAAAATTATCGAAAATACTAAAATTGAATTTTGTAATTCTTTTGAATGTATAAATGCAACATTTAACCGTAAATGAGGTTTAGTCTTTGATCAAGAATTGATCCATTCGCTTTCAAACAAATGTTTGATCGAGAATAATTTACCGAAAAGACAAACGAAGTCTCTTTTCCATGGGAGAAGCATGAGACTCAATCCTATTCCTTTTCATAAATGAGAAAGGTATAATAGGAACGTTTGAATTGTCTAAATTTAATGTAACTCATAGCAATGAATTGCACATCTTATTTTCCATAAAGATTTCATTACCATCATTTGGTGAATGAATCCTTTTGTAACAAACATGAATGTTGGTTAACGGAAAACATGTATATGGGTTACTAAATTAGAAGCTAGACTAATTACCGTGAAAATTGGTAAAAGGCAAACTAGCTTAATTTATCTAGTTGGTTTGCTTTAGCCTTTAAAGGTGCTACATACCGGTATGGGGATGGTAGGCTGTTAAGGAAGAAATTGCATACCCAATTTTTCAAGTTAATAACATTGATGGATAACCCATCATTCACGAGTAGAATACACCTTTTAGTACCTTAGTAATGACTACGATGGTTCTTCAAAGGTGTAGGAAAGTAAAAAGCAAGCAAGTCGTTTCACGGTTATGCAACACTTACAATGTTGTCGATTCGGTGGGAGCATTTGTGTTGCATTCTTGAATAAGAAGTTGTTTTAATGATTTCTAATTCGTTGGGAGCATTTGTGTTGCATTCTTGAATAAGAAGTTGTTTTAATGATTTCTAATTCGATGGGAGCTACAAACCTTATTTCTGTGTAGTAACCTGATTATCTTCAAAGATAATTACTTTCCAATTGTAGACACTTATGTTTTTAAGGAAAGTCATGTGCGTTTCCTTACTAAACAATATAGTTCTACATCTACTTGTTATATCTATGACACAAATCATATTAATCGAATAAACGAACATGTATCGTGTTGTTTATCTGCTACATGATGTTGTTCCAAGCACAAGTGGGAGAAATCTTTATTGTGTGCAAGGTAAAACACATATAAATATGATTTAAATGGATTCTCTTGACTGCAAGGTAAGAGAGTAACGTTATAATAGGAATTATACATTTAAATGTGTATGATTGCCCTATTAAGAACATGTGTCAAGATGATAACAAAGAATACTTTATTTTAAATATTTATGTCTTTCAATATTTAAGAAACACTTGTAGTTACAATTTATGTTACGTGAGAACGTGAACTAGATTGTAGCCCAAGGTAAAATATCCACGTGTCGTGAGAACGAGCATGGATGATTCTGCAGTTTCTTACATTGAACATTTCATGGAATGACATAACTAAATGAAGTAATCTGATACTACTTTGAATTTGAGTATTCCTTGAATGACTTAAATATATGTAGAAAATATTAACTTGAAATATTAATTGAAACCCGAGGTGGTGTTCATAATTACTTTAATTATAAATGTTTATGATTTTGTAAAGTCACAAACATGAAGTCTGTTAATACAAGACTTACAAAATAAAGTAAGACGTTAACTTGCTATGTTTTAAGACATGTGCATGAAGTCAATGAGTTGATCAAAGACTTATAACGTATAGTGGGATTATAAGCTGTTTTTGTCTTTTGACTTGGTCAAAATACTTGTGTTATAATACATGCAATTGACTTGGTAATTCTATTGTACCATTAAGTTTTACTTTATTGGTAAATAGGTAAGCCAAATAGTAGATGTTATCTTAAATATTGTTAGATTATCTTACAATATTAATTCTAATGAAATACCATAGTTTTATGGTATGTTCGATTAGAAGAATCAAAATCTATTGGCATGTTTGATTCAAGATAACTATAGTTTCTTCCACATGTTATCAAGGTTAGTAGATTGAGTATAGATTGAATATACTCAATAAGACTCCAACCTAGAAGATTGATAAGACACCATTTGTTTATGGAATGTGATGAATCACATTAAGTCTTATAATAAAGTTCTGAATTTGTTAAACTACTTGTAGAGTGGGTTGTAACAAACTAAAGTTGTCAATGTTTTTTGTAATATCCCAAAAGAGAACAATGTATTGTTGCTCTACTTGCTAAACTATTTAGAGGTAATCTTTAAATTATTAAAGGCAAGTGGGAGTTTTGTTTAGATCTTGAAAGATTGAATTACAAAATACATAATCTTCTAAAATGCACTAGCAAATATCATGATGAGGCTAAACATGTATATGATAGACCTCAATATGATGGAATTGTCATTCATAGATCCGTAAGGATATCTCAGATATTTAATATGTTGAGGAATATGAGTTACAGGATCATGGTAAGCCTGTTAATCATAATGATAAATTTACCAAATGTTGAATTGTGGTAAATCAATCATACTATGAATGTTGAGATGCTGTCCATAAAGATAATCAACTTTAGATACTTGGTTTATCTTAATAATGAATATGAGTTTCTTCAAAATATGGAAACCCTAGTGGTTTAAATCTTTATGTAGAAATCATATGGACAATATTGTACACATATTTAATGCATGTCTAGTGATAATAATATTAATCATATTTAAGCAATTAACTATGATTGAATATTCTTTTCCAGATACATTAAATAAAAGTATAAAGATTATAATTGTCATACTTAGTTTCATTGATATGAAATTTTGACAATGAATATCAAAACTCTTTGTTGTGGAATTACTTTTGCGAGGAAGATAAGTAATACAAAGTAGTTTTATGAATTCAAATAATCTTTGAATATGTACAAACTGCAAGAATCCATGAATGGATATATGCATGCATCTAGGGGTGGAAACGAGTCGAGCCGTTCGTGAAAAGCTCGGGATCGGATCGGTAAAAGCTCGAACGAGCCGAGCCTAAACGAGCTCGAGCCCGAGCTCGAGCCTAAGTTTGGGCTCATTTAATAATCGAGCTCGAGCCCGAGTTTATACAAAGGCTCGTTTAGGCTCATGAGCCTAAGCGAGCCTTAGAAATATATATATATATATTTTCTATCATGATAACCGTGTTAACGAGCTCGAGCCTTGTGTTAACGAGTCGAGCTTTGTGTTAACGAGCCGAGCTCGAGCTTGTGAAAAAATTTCACGAGCGGAGCTCGAGCTCAAATGTGAGGCTCGAACGAGCTCGAGCTCGAGCTCGAGCTTTTATATATAAACGAGCCGAGCTCGAGCCTAAACGAGCTCGAGCTCGCCTCGCTCGCTTTCACCCCTACATGCATCTATGAGATGATTCTTATGTTTAATATTAAATCAATATTTGATTTAATAAATTAAAATAAGATAGCTCATAAGTATTCCTGAAAGCTAGTGGGAGTATTATTTCCTTAAATCTTATATGTTGTATGGGCAACTACATTCCACCTAAATTAAGTTTTAATTGTGAATGAAACTTTGTTTGTAAGATTTGGAAATAAGACATACAACCTTGAAATATATGTTTATAAACATATGCGGTAAAATAAATGAGTCTAATAAAACATGATAAATACATATCTTTGACAAGATAGATGAGATCTTAAATTTTAACTTGAAGATTCATCATGAACATCATGTTGTGTATAAAGTTGTTGTGTCATGCTTGATTACAAGATGATTTGACAACATTGAAAGTTGTTAGTGTAATAAATATTTTAAAAGAATATGTTTGGATTTAGAATCACATTCCACAGTTTGGAGATGCTCCTAGATTCTATGGATGATTATATGACAATTGTTTCATAATTGTCATTGCCAACAAACTTGAGTTTTGGTAGGCACCAACATTACACTATAACTGTTCAAAAGTTTACGGATATTTAAAGAGCATATTGTTGTACACAATGATGCTAGTATAATTGAGATGACACTCAATTCTAGTCACGGTATCCTTGATGATGACCATGTTGACTAGTTATGCTCATCTAAGAGCATAGTTGCATTATACATTAAAGAATAAAGCATACTTTAAACTTTAAAGTTTTGAAAGATGATTGTCATATAAAGGTGGTTCATGTTGTCACGCACCTTATGGAATGATATGACAATATCAAGATATGTAAACACATACAAGAAATTGAATTCTTGAAATAAGTATTCTCAAAATTCCTATAGATCAAAGTTAGTTGAAATTATGCCTTGTCAACAAGTATGAGTTGCATGACTTGTGGAAAAAATTCATTAACTAAGAATTATCATGCATTGATCTATTTAGTATTTGGATAAAGGATGTTAAACAATTATTATTTATAATGAATTAAAGTACGGTATACGTTTAATTTCATTTATAATATTGTGTCCTATATTTGCATGTTTAAATCCATGAATAACTTAAGTTATTCTAAATAGTCCGTTGTCAATCAATAACATGGGAATGATATTGAATTAAGACAAATCAGTATTAGTTAGAATATACTTGAAAGTATATTGATGCGTAGCATGACTAATTTCGATGATATTCAATGAATTGAGTATAGGACTTATCCCACTCACATGATGATACTTTATGGATCTTTGTCATTAAGTATATCATGAATATTTATCCTCGACTTGAGATACCGAGATAGGTCATGGATGTAGTGCATTTTGTGAAGCAATCTAATGCTATCGTGTCGGTAGTTATAAGGGTTGTTTTCGAGTGTTGCAAAATTTATGAATCTCGCTTGTAGTCAAAATGGGTTTGTTTCCTTCAAATTTATTTTGAAGTATAATACTCTGGGCCCTCGTAGGGTTGTTAAGATGTTTGCATGGCCATGCCCAAGGTCTTCGGAATATGTTCAAAAGAATTGGTAATCTTGATCAATCACATAAAGCGAGAAACGAATAGTTAATTAAGAAATGAGTGAGATCCATATTCTTATTAACATGGTATTAGAAACAAAGGATGAATATGATGATGAATCATCAAACTTTAAGGGAGTTTGGTTTCGTTTTCTTAAGGACGTGCTTTTATCTTTTGGGGATCACTCCTATAGTCCTATCTAAAAATTCCTTGAATATTGAGTGATCATTTGGAAAACTTTTTATGACTAGGTGATTATGATTGTAACTCAAATTTATTGATTATTGCAGCTGTATGCACCTGATTATATTTTGGCTAAAAGCTAAATATGCTTAATGTATTTCTGTGTGTGCATTACAAACATTGTTGTGTATGAACAAAATGTGGAGAAGTTGTGTCTTTGTGTTCCGTTGTTAATGAATGAATTTTGACCGGTCTGTGTGTGCATGTGGTACCATGTTTTAGGAAAGGATGGTAATGAGATCATATTTCCGGCCGCTGCCCACATATCATCGTGTACGTGAAGGACATAGTGTGAATTTGTGATTTTGTTGCTCAAGGATAACGAAGAGTGTGTTTTTCATGATGGCCTGCTAATTAAAATCTCATATGACCCCTCAATTTAACTTCGGGTTTTACAATGAATATGGCAACAATGGATAGAGAAGAAGATGAGAGTATTTGAGTCTTTCATGTGAATATTTATGAAGCACAGTATGTATAATGAGATCTAGTCGGAGGTAGAGGAAGCATAATGACAATATTGATAGCAGAGGAAGCATAACGAGATCTCATGGAAAGTACATTAAGCACATTTAGCTTTTACCCTTATGTTTTCACATCTAGTTTTCCGAGTCAACTATAATAAGTAAATCAAGTGGCCCTTATCCTTATTTTCTTTTAAAAACATTTGCCATCTAATAGTGCAATGTTGCAATTAAAAATGTAAAACCCAAAAATAAAAGAGCCTGCCAGTGTGAATCAGTTAAGAGGTTGCAATAGAGAAAAAACATCTTTTAGATCGGCAACAGCTCTAACAGTGACAACATCAATTAACATGTGATGTAAAATTCAACGTTATTGAAAGAGTGAGATAAGCTGGACAAAAATTCTAACAATGGAAACATCAATATACATGTGATATAAAAATCAACATTCTTGAAGAAGTGAGATAATTTAACGAATCTTCGCGTCTTTAATTCTTAACAAAACTTGTTACCAAAATACACATAGACTCAAAATCAAAGGAAAACATGCCACGTAGACTCAAAATCTCATTTTAAAGGGTTGAGATTGAATGTTACCATGATCTCATGGTTGAAACTAATGTCATGTCATATTTTTTATCACTGCTACACCAGCTATAAGTAAGTATAATATAACATAGGTTATTAATTTTATGAATTTATATGTCCAAAATTATTCCAAGTAGCTTTTATTAGTAAGCTCTATCCTCCTAACGTAATAAGCTCTAACCTGATCTTTATAAGCTCCGACGTTAAGAATAGATACATCACAGAAATGTGTGGTATAAATATCGTATATGGGCTGGACCTAACTGAATACATAAAACATAATGGCTCAAATTATGGGGTGGTTTACATGATCTACACTTTAAAATAAAATGGTTCAAATTATGGCGTGGTTTGCTGATAATTTTTTAAATACTTGGATATCACTTCTAGGCAGAGAACGTTTTAACCATGATATGTACTTAATAAACTATCAAATATGTTGGATGACCAATAAGTCACTTGAATTCAATTACTTCATCTGCGATAACCTTTCATTGTTTGCTCATAGGCTTTCCAGTTGCTAAATTTTAAGTATCAAATACCTTTTTAGTGTAGTATCTTGATTGGTTTGTTTGATGCATTTTTTAGGTTCGTAGGGCCATCATTGTTATTATTTGCTTCACTTCTTCTGGAAGGGTGCAACGTATGTACTATTGATTGTGAACTCAATCAAAGCACAAACCGTTTGAAGAAATTCAAATGACTGTAAAGACAGATTTTGTATCTTAAAAAGTAAGTCGTCTTATTGCAGACTAATTGCAAAGTATCGCCTAACAATGCCAGTTCTATCAGTTGTCAATCCTATGCTTAAGACTAACCAATTGAAATGGAGTTTCAGTTGTCATCAAAATACAACCCGTTTGTAGAAATTTCATGGGCTCATGGCTGTCGTGCAATTCTTTTTGAATGTTACATAAAAAAATAAAAAAAAAAAAAAAAAAAATCTCTAAATAGTAAATTTGCCTGATTTTAGACTACTTTATCTCATTGCTACCATGTGGCCATTAGACAGTAGACCGTAGACTTTCACACAATAAATATGCACGAATCGTAAGAAATTATATATTGTTATATGTCAGATCAAACGCATGTATACTTTACAAAATGGTGAAAACATCATACTGAAATATCAAAGAAAGTAAAACATATAAATAAACATATACACATAAATATGCACGAATTATAAGAAATTAAAATAAATGCCCTTGCACACAGAATGGTAGAAGAAAGCCTTGAATTTAATAACTTATCGTGTGCAAATATGAATTTAATCTGAAAGGAGATTATTATATGAGTGCAAATATGAAGGTAAAGAAAGAGCAACAAAAGGAGAGTTGAAGCACTTTCGGTATACATGTATTATAATACTAACAAATTCAATATATACTTTTGACCAAATGTGTTATTTTTATACTTATCCGGTTTTGTTAAATAAAAATGTGTTTCAATTGTATTGTAGCAATCCACAAATTCATGAAAGGAGACAAAGATAAGATTAAATATCATTTTAAAGGGTTGAGATTGAATATTACCTTGATCTCGATCAGGGTTGAAAACTAATGTCATGTCATATTTCTTTATAAGTAAGTATAATAATAACCACATGAGAAAGAATCGGCGTTTGGGCTTTTTATGATCCGAGAAGCCCAAAAAAATATAACCGACATTGAAAACAATATAACATAGGAGATTTGGTCTTGTTTTCTGTTATTGTAACTCATATTTGAAGTTTAGGGTTTAAGAGTCGACTAAAAAAGATTCAAAATTAAAATTGGTTTTCCATGAAAACCAAACGCCAAGATCTCCTAAAAGACAGAGAAGAACAACCACAAAAACAACACTCGTCCAAACTGGATGAAAGATGCTACTTTTCAGATCTAACCGAGGAACAACTGTGAGTTTACTATAATTTTGAGTCGTTCAAAACACAATGTTATATACATATTGTTTCTTTTACACTTGTAATTTTTATTGCGTATTGGTTTTTGTTCACGACAGGATGCCATCATTCTGTGGAGTTGCCAAGTTTCGGTTTGTGCTGTGTAAGGTTTTTCTTAGCTATAACAATGATGATGCAAAAGCTTCCCACCCATGTACAGTCAAAATACCGCAGCTGTTTGGGAGTATACAGGCAGCTCGTTTCTCTCTAGATCCTGCGTCACCTACTTTCAATATATTCAACCATAAATTCAATGATCCCATAGCTGTCGCCAAACTGGGATGTTTATCTCCACACTGTATCTGTTACTGTTCAATTCCATTCTCTACCTCCGTTAAGATCGCTGCGAATCTCTTTGTTACCACTGACAAGTTGGTTGACATGAATACTAAGAGTGAATATTATTCTTATTTTAGAAGAGGTACACCCGAACAATTCAATGATGCGTTTGAAGTTTGCAATGACTCTGCGGTTATAAACTTCTCAGATTATTTTGCCAAGAGACCCAATGGCGGTTCGTGTTCTTATACTTTAAAAGGTAGAGATGGCTATTTAAAGCTGTATTACGTTGCATTAAAGTATGTAGTAGACGCAGCTCTGGAAGTAGTATTTGTTGCAACTTCCAAGGAAACAAAAGTTGCTGGAAGAGTAATGGCATATTATGGCAAAAATTTTGATTATGGCTGTTCTCCTGCTGAAGTAGATGATTACAAGGCAATGCTCTTTGAAACCGAACAACCTGAGGTTAAGCCTGGCAAAATAAACCTGATGCAATCTGTGTTGTCTGTACCAGCCCAATTCTCCCTCATCATTGATGCAAACTTAAGTGACTCCACCTCTGGGGATATAATTTTGTCCGGCGTTTACGAATTCCGTGTGCCAGCTGATGGTGGGATCATGGATGGTATTATTGAGGGGAATGATTGCTCTTTAAAATTGACAGTGGACTGGAAGCTGCCACCGTTTGCCGAAGAAACAACACTGGCTAAAGGATCCTACTATTCAGATCTAACAAAGAAACAAATGTGAGTTTACTTTAATTTGAACACTTGCATCACCAGCGAATCAAACTAAAACGACAAATCCACCTAGTCATCAAATTAAGTACAAAATTAGAAGAGTAAAGATTGTAACTTTCAAAAGCCATTGGACTGGTTGAATTGGTCTAACTGCCAATCTAGTAGTTCATGGACTATCTATTCTCTGGCCACATTGGTCAAAATTACAAAAATATGAACTGCTAATTGAGTTGTCATATTATTTTTGGCCCTTCCTTGTGCTAATCTACTAATTTGTTACTCCACAGATTTTCTGAAAGAAGTGTATTCGATCCAGCAACAATGGATGTAAGTCTATAATTAACGTACACATTATCATGCTCATAGCTATATCTGTAGCTGTCTTTTCTTGTCACAATTCACACGTGAACTATATAAATTTAGAAGAAGCTTAATATATAAAGCAAACTAAAAGGATATGTCAACAGTTAAGAATAACGGTTTTGTATTGTAATACATTGCAGGAAGAAGATGGTAGACGGAGCCTTCAAAAAGCAATTTCTCGGTTATTTGGCTGTTATATGACTCAAAATTTCTGTCAAACGCGTGAAGTGTGTGCTAGTATTTCTACCGGCACCGAAGCGGATGAATGTGATTACTTATGGTATATTCGCCCTTTCTCATACATACTTATGCACTTTTACTTTCTTCTAAATGATATGAGTACTAACTCAGAAATTTACATTTGGTAATAGCACTAGCGTCTTGAACATATGGCCTGAAATAAGAAGCCATCCTTACGTATATGGACCAAAACATGCTGGACTGGTAATATTTTCTTGTGAGTGAAATCTCATGGATTTTGAAAAATGTATTGCTTAGTTTTTTTTCCCTCTTTTTTTATAGGATGTCAAAGAGTTGATAAATTCTTTTCCAGAAGATGCTGCCATGCTGGAAAGATGCGTCGTAGGTGGTCCTGGTTTTCTGAAGTTTAAGTTATCTAGGACATGGATTGCTGAGGTATTTTCGTTTCCAAGTGTTTTAAAACGCACATTACAATTCTGACCCAAATTCTTGCCTACTTCAATATCTGTCACTTTTTTTTCCTTTGCTGCAGAGTATTTTTAAGATGATATTGGATAATTTAATCACATGGGCACCAAAACTCCCTATTGAAAAAGCAATTATAGACTTTTTGCCTCGAAATATAGCCAAGGAAATGCATATGAGTCATTTACACCCTACTATTATTGGAGAAACGTTAGCTCGTGTGCTTGAATATTCTGGAGTTCGTGTGTGCCGAAGATTCTATTATGGTAATTATCTGGACATTAAGGTACGTGTGCTGTTTGAATGTTTGTTAAATTAAATCTGTATTATACCTGCATCTAACATGATATACAAAGCTGTTTTTTAGCCTGCTATTATTCTAAAGTCTAAACTTGTGTTACACACACACACACACACACACACACTGATATACATACAGACATCCATACACTAAACGTGGTTTTTTTTTTTTTTTTTTTTTTTTTTTGCAGTCAAAGATGATGATGACAGAGTTCTTAATCGATAGGTTCCCTAATGGGGAAGTTGACGATCAAGCTATTGGAGAACTTGAGGTGAGCACAATTTCGTGAAAGTTAAATCACACGTGGTACTGAAAATCTCTATATTTATCTGAAAAGTCTTTCTGGTTTGTGCAACTACACCTGATGCATCCGGAGGTTTTAGCTATTTATATTTATCTGTCATTCTCTCTCAACTGATTTGTTGATAGGTGTTGTATGAGGAATCAAAGAAGAGGTTTGCTGAAGATGCAGAATTCAGACAGAGAACCCAGCCGGTGCAAGTCAGTCTGTGATTTAATTTTTTTATCTTGGTCTTCTTAATTTTGTTATATATTTTAAAATAATGAATTTTGGAATAGGATTGATGAAAGGCACAAATTTGCATGGGAGCAAATCTGTGAGATAAGCCGAGAACGTTACCGCAAAAGTATATAAGCGTCTAGGAGTCTGCATGAAAGAAGAGGTGTCATGTTTTCACCATTTTGATATAAAATAGGAATATACCTCGTATATTTGCAGTTTATGAGTTTAATTCTATTATTTTTCAGGGTGAAAGACTTCATGATTATTACATTAGCAAGACTCTAGATTTATTGAGGGAAAAGGGTTATGATACAAAAAGGGGAGGAGATGAGGTGTTAGTTATTGAAGGACAAAAGTTACCTCTCGTAGATTTCGCAGCTTTGTGGTTAGTTTACGTGCAATAAATGCTGATTTTATAAAAATATATATGAGTTGGCTAGCAATACATTTTATGTTTTTTTAAAAGACTCTGAACCTTTACTGTTTGACCGAACCAGACATTTAATAAGCGTTGAGTTTTATTCTTGTTTTTCGGGTTCTATTTGCGCTGCAAGTAAACCCACTCCTATTTTGAATATTGTTTTTTGTAATATTTAATATGACAAAACATGCCCTTGCCTTCTAATATGTATATGTATATTTTATAATATAAAAAATTATATATTGTAATTTTGTGGCTGCATATGTAGGCATGCACTTGAAATAGAAAAAGCAGACCGGATAGTCCATGTGGCTGATAAAGGGCAACGAGACAAAATTGAAAAGTGCATTAGTGTAAGTAACTATTATACACTATAAATGATAACATCTTCAAAAAAGGATCAAGAAATTAAAATGAATACTTATTGACCCCCTCAGGCTGCTGAAAGTGTAGGGTGGAGCGTAACTAATCATTGTCATGACCCGTTAAGTCTTGTCGGATTTGTTCAAGTTAAAGGTTTTGAGGGATTTAGTCTGGTTCAATTGCTTGACGAAGCTAAAAGTCAAGCTAAAAATCGCTGTACAGCGGTCCTTGTAGGTAAAGGTATACCAAATATTTTTCATATTGGCTTTCAACCCGTTTGACCTATTTCAGTTTCATTTAATTAACTTTCTTATCGCAAGACCAAATCCATTAATAGGTTACTGGGTCGATATTAAAATGACAACACTTGCATTATATGTTTCTTAGCAGGCAAAGAGCTTGAGCGTGCTGCTGAAGCACTTGGATGTGCTGCTGTCAAGTAAGATTCTCATGCATTATCATATATATTACGACATACTTATGCTATAAGTACCAATAAAATGAGTACTTTTGATCCGTAAGAACTTGCTGTACTCGAATTTCTATTTCCAAAAAGAGGTGTAGATAAACTCTACAGTTTTATTTTTATCGAATTAAACAACACTTATGGGTTATTACCTTTGTTTAATCACACAATATACCTTACTTTATTGTCAAGTTTCATGCTTATTCATATTTTATGCTTGTGTTCTTTACAGGTATGAAGTCTTGAAGAACAACAGATTAACTGGTTGCAAATTCAACTAAAATTAATAAAAATTCGATGATATGCTTAAGGAAATGGTATTTCTACAGGAAACGCATGCTCGAATTTATTTAAGTGTGAGGAGATCTACTACAACCATTTGTAACTTAGTGGTAAGAATTTCTTTTGTTTCATTGTTATTTCACACACACAAAAACACACAAAATTTATTTAAGTCCGCATAGACACATACAAAAAGGTCCCCTCCTCCTTTTTTTTTTTTTTTTGATATTCTCATATGAATATTTATGAAAAAACAAAATACAATTTCTTCACATGTCTATATTTTCATATGTGAAGAAACTTTATGTAACAATTTACATTTCAATTTCAAATTTTTTTCTATGATTCTTCACTATCCTATATCCTCTACTTTGTGGAACTTTTTCGGCCTTTTTTTGACATACGAGGAAAATTTGTTTTTTGTTTTGGGAGGTGGTTATTTTTGTGATGTGAGAGAGCCAGAGGATACAGTTATTTGGTGATAAAATAGATTGAAGATGCCTAGAATACCCTTTTGTCTAATCACCAATTAATTAAATTAACTTTAAGCTAACAATTCCATATTTCAAGATCTAGTTGGTCCTGTTATTTTTATTTTTATTTTGAGATGTTTCTTGTTTGAATAAGATTCTATGTGTATATAACATATCATATATATTGTAATTGCTAATTGTTTGCAACAGGACGATATCTATAAAGTGAATGACTGTTTAACATTCAAGGGCGATAGTGAACGTAAGTTGGGATTACATTTACACCGGTTTACTGAGGTATGATCATGATTAGTTAAATTTCCCGTATGCTGAAAAGAAATTATTAACACATTTGAAATCTTTACTTTCCAACTCAAAAATTGTTATAAAGAAGTCAAACTGTTTACATGGCATCATAATGTTAGTTAACAGTATATCAAAGTTTGTCAAATCGAGTTTTAAGTGAATCTGCAAGACCTTTTCTAGGTTTCATTTTATAAAATTAATTTTCCAAACATGATACATTTATATAATACATATATACAACGCTTATTGGTTGAGGAACTTGTGAACTTGTATGTGGACTCTTTATAGTTCGGACTGATATGCAGATTGGGTATAACATGGGTATTTTACTCCAGAAAATCTCGCGAGGATCGAGTCATATGAGATCATAGTCCGCATCCTCACAATTTTATATATTAGTATACATTTTACACCCTTGACTTTATGTAGTTTGTCTACATTGGTCCTTCATAAGTACCCTAATAGCTGAATATGATTATGTAAAGTATCTTATTCCATTAATATCTAACTTCCCTTTTTAGGTTCTTGGAGAGGTTTGCAGAGTTCTCGCACCACATATCTTGTGTGATTACCTTTTTGTTTTATGTGATCAGTTTAACAAATTATACCCTGATCACAAGGGGCAGGTATATTAACTTTACATATGCGCAGTTTCTCATACAATACTGAATTTATCAGATTTTTTTGTCAGGATTTCGTGTAACTTTGAAAGTTTTGGCAGGTTCTTAAGCTTGACGAGTGTAGCAAAATATTGTTATTTGAGGCAACTGAAGTGGTGATTAGGACGTGCTTTTATCTTTTGGGGATCACTCCTATAGTCCTATCTAAAAATTCCTTGAATATTGAGTGATCATTTGGGAAACTTTTTATGACTAGGTGATTATGATTGTAACTCAAATTTATTGATTATTGCAGCTGTATGCACCATAGTGTGAATTTGTGATTTTGTTGCTCAAGGATAACGAAGAGTGTGTTTTTCATGATGGTCTGCTAATTAAAATATCATATGACCCTCAATTTAACTTCGGGTTTTACAATGAATATGGCAACAATGGATAGAGAAGAAGATGAGAGTATTTGAGTCTTTCATGTGAATATTTATGAAGCACAGTATGTATAATGAGATCTAGTCGGAGGTAGAGGAAGCATAATGACAATATTGATTTTCCTTCATAGAAACTCATTCCTTCAAGGGCTGATTATATTTTGGGTAAAAGCTAAATATGCTTAATGTATTTCTGTGTGTGTGCATTACAAACATTGTTGTGTATGAACAAAATGTGGAGAAGTTGTGTCTTTGTGTTCCGTTGTTAATGAATGAATTTTGACCGGTCTGTGTGTGCATGTGGTACCATGTTTTAGGAAAGGATGGTAATGAGATCATATTTCCGCCCGTTGCCCACATATCATCGTGTACGTGAAGGACATAGTGTGAATTTGTGATTTTGTTGCTCAAGGATAACGAAGAGTGTGTTTTTCATGATGGTCTGCTAATTAAAATATCATATGACCCCTCAATTTAACTTCGGGTTTTACAATGAATATGGCAACAATGGATAGAGAAGAAGATGAGAGTATTTGAGTCTTTCATGTGAATATTTATGAAGCACAGTATGTATAATGAGATCTAGTCGGAGGTAGAGGAAGCATAATGACAATATTGATAGCAGAGGAAGCATAACGAGATCTCATGGAAAGTACATTAAGCACATTTAGCTTTTACCCTTATGTTTTCACATCTAGTTTTCCGAGTCAACTATAATAAGTAAATCAAGTGGCCCTTATCCTTATTTTCTTTTAAAACATTTGCCATCTAATAGTGCAATGTTGCAATTAAAATGTAAAACCCAAAATAAAAGAGCCTGCCATTGTGAATCAGTTAAGAGGTTGCAATAGAGAAAAAACATCTTTTAGATCGGCAACAGCTCTAACAGTGACAACATCAATTAACATGTGATGTAAAATTCAACGTTATTGAAAGAGTGAGATAAGCTGGACAAAAATTCTAACAATGGAAACATCAATATACATGTGATATAAAAATCAACATTCTTGAAGAAGTGAGATAATTTAACGAATCTTCGCGTCTTTAATTCTTAACAAAACTTGTTACCAAAATACACATAGACTCAAAATCAAAGGAAAACATGCCACGTAGACTCAAAATCAAAGGAAAACACAAAAAATCTTTGTTTAAATGTAACGAAAATTGTTAATCACAATTATTTTGGCAGATTATAAAAATTTACTTAATATAATTGCATTATAAGTTATTTTTTTTATTTTTTTTATTTTTTATTTTTTATTTTTGGAATATGTTTCCTAATTAATAATTATCATGCTTTCATTATTCTCATAATTCAGTTGTGTTAATTTTAAAATAGATACATACAGATGTTAGGATCCCAATAAAGTATCAAGAACACACGACAATGATTATACAATGAAGTTTTAGAGGGAGAAAGTAAAGAGAGAAAGTGGTGATCTTATTATTTAGTAAGAGAGATATTACACATAAAATCACACATACTAAATGATAAGCACCACCTCTCCATGGAATGGAGAGGTGTTTGTATACGTCCATTAAGACGCGTATGGGCCTTATGGGCTCTACTTGGTGTTTGGTTTGGACTTGTTACTAAGGTATCGAAAGATCGGTTTGACCTCATTGAGGTGTTTTTCAGTAGGCATAGCATGGTAACGAGAACATAAACATGTCGCGAAGACAATATCTGGTATGCTTGCTGTTAGATACAAGAGATACCGGACCACACTTCAATATTTATTTTGCCATTGATGTACCAATTGCATCACACAATTTCATGCAATGTTTCTTAATTAAACCCAAATAGTATTTTGATTGGTTTATGAAGATACCACGAGGATTAATGGATTTGTAAACCAAGAAAATTTTTTACTTCCCCCATTAATTACATTTCATTTGCTTTTCTTAAGTTTTGCAAATTTAGTTTAGTACTTTTGGTTTGTTGAACCTAAAATTATGTCATCAACATAGATTTTTACTAGCAAAATGTCATCGCCTTATTTCCTTGTATATAAAGTATGATCAACAATACCTCTAGTGAGGTGATTGGAGACAAGAAAACTTTATAATTCATCATACCACACCTTATAAGCCATTTTGAGTCCGTAAAGAGCCTTCCTCAACTTGTAGACACGATCATGATGTTCCATGTTAACGAAGCATCTCGGCTGGCTCATGTATACCTCTTCATTAAGATCTCCGTTCAGAAAATCTGTCTTTACATCCATCTGAAAGACGGTGAAGGACTTATGTGCCGCGTATGCCCAAAAAATTATGACCACTCCAATCCTATCAACTGGCGTGAATGATTCTTTAAAGTCCTTTCATCTGTTTTATATTCTTTAGCCACAAGACGAGCTTTGTTATGGATCACAATTTTTCTTCATCCACTTTGTTTTTCTAAATCCACTTTAGACCAATAACGATTTTGTTGACGGGTTTGTCAATCAAGTCCTGAACATCAAATCTGGTGAAATTCTTCCCGCATTGCCATTTCGGGATCGGTTGCTAGCCTTTGTCTTGTCATGACCGGCTTTGAAGGATTTTCGATCACTTATTCTAATGGATGATCTTTTGTCCATTGATGTATTGAAGGGTACTTTTGGTAAAATGTGTGCATGTTGGAAGGATTGACATATCTTGATGAAGATTCGATTGATTCCGTCGATGGTGTGCGAACGGGTTGACAAAACATTTTCTTCCAACTCTGCATCATTTTAATTTTCAGTTACATCTTCTTGTTGTTCTTGTGGTTGCTCGTCAACATTCGGTGAAGTGACTGCCTGACTGGAGTAGCTAGAGTTTCAGTAGATGAGTTTGCGTTCTTCTATTAGAATTAAAGCGTATTAACAATTAATATTTAATCATAAAAACACAAGTAACGCAACGAAAGACAAAGATCAAGTATAACATATAGTAATTAACGTAAGTTTAAGATTGCTTACCTTTTAACAAATAAAAGCAAACGAACTAGAATCTTGAATATTCACGTGTGAGGCGTTTTCTACAAACCTACGCCTGGTACACACACCCCTTTGGTGTTCACATCTTGACATACATAAACCTAACAACATGTATCTCTTTATATACTATATAATTAGGTTTACAAAGGACTAATAAGTAAAATCTTCTTTGTCTTCCAAGTCCCTCATGTTTTGCATTGTCTTCATTCTTCACTTATTGCTTTGTATTTATCAACTCAAATATAAATCCAAACAGAATAAATCTAACACACGAAACCACTAAAGATCAAAGCATGATCTCTCTATGGTTGCGTACACAACACGTTACACAAGAACGCTAGGATGCTAGTACTTGTGTATGAATCAAACTACAGAAAACGGGTTTCTTGTTTTAAATATGATCGATTAATAAAACCTTTATAGTTTTATACAAACCTATCGTACATGGGAATAAATTGGAGAATCTGCTATCGGTTGGAACGAACAATCCAACAAAACTTTCATGTCATATAACATATATATATATATATATATATATATATATATATATATATATATATATATATATATATATATATATATATATATATATATATATAGATTTCAAAGCCACCCCAATGGGCGGGCATGACTTATAAATATCGTTGAAATTTTTTATATACCGAAAGAAGGGTAGTAAAATTAAGTTTTAAAACATAGGTATTAAGAACGAAAAGAAACAAACGGTTATTGAATATGAGGGGAAAAAAGGTTTCAAAGTGGTACGCAAGAACAAAGTATCAAAGCATAGCCCATCGAATGGGTGAGCAAGCCTTTTGAATATCGTTAAAAAACTTAAGTTAACGAAACCCGAGGTGCGTACTCACAACCAAGTGTGCATTTGATTTGTCCTCTAAGAACAAAGCCACAAATGAAGGCACTCCCATTGCTCGGCCTTTCATCGTCACTGGAAATTATTATAACAATAATTATGATAGATTGTGATATTAAAGAGAGCGAAATAATCATACACACTCGAAGAATCTTCATCTATTGATCATTCATCTGATAATGTTCTCCTTAAAAATCTGCAGTTCTAATTTGAGTACCAACCCATCTTCAATTAGTGTCCGATATTTTCACACCAACATATATTTAAATAATGTGCAAAGAATATTACCAAAGTGTAGAAACTAATTCGTCATTAACGATAACAAACCTTTGCGTATTCATTTTTTTAGCACTTATTTAAATACCAAATAATTAGGAAAGAAAATATTTCTATTCTCTCGGGTACCTCTCAAGTCGTATGTGCTTTTCCATTCTTGCTGAGTAAACTATAAAAGAAAAGAAGAAAAGATGTAAGTTTTGGTTAAATCAACGTAGCAAGTATAGCATAGAAAACGAAACATTGTGGGAAAACTTATATAACAACTTATTAACTGTAATAGGTTGAAACAGACCATAGTGAAGGTCAATACAGGTTGAAACGGACCATAGTGAGGGTCAATACAGGTAGTCCCCATACTATATAAAACAAACCCACAAAAGAAAAAATTACATTAAACCTCAGTCGATGAATATTTTGGTCCTCGAGTTATCGATGCAGAGTACTACACTACTTTATTCATCTTAATTATGTCCCAAAAATAATTGTTCTTACTGACTCAGAAATAAATGCACATCGATATATAAGCAGCAAAAAACCGGAAATAATCAATCAAAAAAAGAAATGTCGCATAAATCCAGGTAGATAATTAGAGATCACATAATATATCTTTAAATCAATGGAAAAATCAACCAACCAGTTATGATATGGGCTTCTTAAATGCTCAATGTAAGTTTAATGATCATGTCAATCGCAAATCATATAAGTAGTTCACTATGGACTCTAAAATACATGAAGTCTACATTTTACCATTGATTCAATTTTCTTGTAATAAAAGATCAGTAAACAAAACTAAAGATAACAAATTCTTAATTCATTCCGATAAAGTAATGTAATAAATGGATTTAAATTTGGTTTAAGAAGTGCAAAAGTGTCAAAATATTATTGAGAAGATGCCAATGAGACTAAAAAGAGCAAGTTAACAAAGAGAATCTAAAGAGCCATTGTGACTTGGGGGAGAGGTGGGATCATCGAACGGATATATGTATATTTATAGAATGACAAATATGGCACAAAGATTCCACAAAAAAGTGTAAATATGGCACAAAGATGATGGCAAAAATTGATCCAACCTATTTTATATACAAATTGCAAAGTCCACTCTATGTCAACTTGTCCATGTTAAAACTTTACATACTAACCATAGAAAACATAATTTGGGTTAGGATTTCGACATTACCCTATACCTTAGTGGAACTAATATGACCCACATTTAATCTCTATTTGAAATGTTGAAATATAATTTTACCCATGAAGCTTAAGGTCTACTAACCGGATATCGTAAACTATGTTCATATTTGACGACACACAGGGCCTAAACATACCACATTTTGATTAATGGATCATTATTTACGTTGGAAAGACAAATGAATCAGAACTTAATACTATATTACGCTTTAGGCCTTTTAAAATACCTGTTAAGTGTACATTGTTGCAAATAGATGAGAAAGTATTGGCAAGCAATAGACTACAATGGACTGGTAAATAGACATGCTAAAAATACCTTAATGCTTTAGCTTCTAATATTTGATCGCGTGTGTATCCTATCGCCTATCTCTTTGCAAATCTTCACATGCGGATTGATGTAGGCCTACAACATGCAGCCTCTTACATATGAAAAAGAAAAAGTGTAAAAAAAAATTTAAACTCTTTACGATAACATTCAAATAATATATTAAAAACATTATCAGTCCAAAAGTAAGTTCAAAAACAAAAAGCGTTTAAGGTTTATCATCTAACTATAATATCAGGATTGCAAATTCAGTTGCAACCTTTAAATAAACATGTATTTTTTCTTATCAAATGCAGTCACATAGTGCGATATGAACACCATTCTATATGAAAGAAAGAACACTTATGTGAAATTAATTCTCTAAAAGCACAAACAAATAGCTTCCTCCTAAAGAAGCCAATAAGCAATCCAATGTGATTTAGACAATCACGTACATTCAATCTATATTATGCTCTTTAATCGAACATGTTAGACATTAAACAAACAAAAGTTCACGTGACTTAAAATTACTTATTAAATGATACATTAAAATATATTGTGAAAATTAGACCCACTTCGCTAATAAGTGGGGTACTAATTTACGTATAATATGAATTGATTAAATAAAGAATAGCTACAAAAAATCTTAACGTAAGCTCACTTCTTTTTCATTTATACATTAGCCAATGAATAATATATACCCACATTGACCAAAATAACGAAGCAATCCTGTTTAGGATTAGTTTTACAAAATTTATGCTAAAGCATACCTGTTTGATCAAAGTGACAACAGTTGTTCCACTGCAGAGACAATCAATGTTATAAATGTACGTTTGAGGAGCATACTACCTGTTGCAAGTAAATCTCGGCTACATATGCGAAGAAAATTTTCTTCAAGAAGGAACGCGTCGCTAAAACTACAATTTGAACTGGTGCTTGTTATACCTGCATAAATCACATAAACATTAAATTAAACCAACAAAGTTAATATCAAATATATGTGTCTAAATACTCCATGGTACTTCAATTCTTTGTATTGAATGAATTTTAAATTTTGTACATGTGGGAGTGTGGCGGCTTCAGTGTCTACACATAGGAAAGAAGAAAATCATAATCAAGATTCACTGGTTCAAAGACGAAATCGACAACATTAAGAATGACTTATGAATATTACCGCACACAGAGTAACCTATAATAATGATAGGTATGCCATATTAGCTTTTGTAGTTTCACAGTTTCAAATCAGCCTACATATACATTTTTATTTAGTAGCTGTGACGTTTATATGATATCACAGTTTCATTAGTACTTATTTTATGGATTACAACAATTCAGCTCACATCATCGACGGTCACTAATCAAAGCTTTATTACGTGCTATATCCCTTGGAGCATATGGTCCTGGAACCGCTCTCATGTATATGGTTCAGAGGAAGGTTGTTGCCATATTGTTTATGTGTGATTTTCAAAAAAGCTCAAGATTTTAAGGGTGGTGTGTTTGCACTTGCATCAAATCTCATGAGTGATCTTACTCAACATGGTCCTACTTGTTATCCCATTCTAGAAACAGCCGGGATTCCATCTGCATTCTTAGATTCAATAAAAGATGTTGTAATTTGCTCTATGGAAGCTATAACATGCATACCTCAGTGTTTAGATGCCTTGAGCCTCAATTATAGAGATTGAAAAGCTTTAACCTGTTTGGTAAATATATTTACTAACAAAACATATGTGCATGTCGTTGCTGATTATGCTAGTTCTTTGTCTAGTGGTTTGGATGAACTGATGATCGAGACACTCTTCTTCACTACGTGGGCATGTTCGATCACAACATATTTTAAAATATCATACACAAGCTGTAGAGAAACCACATAGGCAAATTCAGTTGTTAAAAAGAGATCAAAATGTTATTACTAACCACAGTTGTTGTAGCTATCATCGTATTCGCCCATCCATTGCAATTTGCAAACAGTGAAACCTACTCATTATAGAGATTATGAGATGGATGTAAAATAAAAAATAAAAAATAGTAACGATCTTACCTTAACCTCCAAAAAGGTTAAAACATGAATAATATTTGCTTTTCCCATAATCTTCACCTACGACTGTGCATGACAAAGAAAAAGAAGACCAGATTAAATTAATATTTCATTTTGTTTAGACTTAAACCTTATTTGTAGTGATGTGATATATCTCTCATTAAAAGGACCTCAAAAATAACATCTCAAACTTCCATGTGGTATTTTTGAATACTGATTTGGTCTTCTTTTATTCATGGTGTTTTCAAATTCGTTTTCTATCCCTTAATTAGGTGCTCTTTCTGCATGCCTTTTGTAACCATTGATACCAAGGTTGTAAGCTGCTACAAAATTATAACAAAAAGTAATTACTGTTACGATTAGCTTTAAGCAGAAAAAAAAGCATGATAATATAATTATAAGACCTGAGTATAAAAAGTCATAAATCATTACATAAATCAGATTAAGATACTATAATGTTGACCCACCCATTGTTGTCGTTATCATTATGCAACATATTAAGAATCATTAAGAAGATTAGATATACAAAGAGAACATACCTTGGAGCTTGGATACCAACAGCCTTTCATAATACGTCCTTGCAGGGGCGAATATTTTCCACATTGATATTAGGGTTCTGAATTAAAAAAGAAGAGGATATAATGAATGAATCGGCAATAAATAAGGAATAGATAATCATATATTCTTATTTTAAGTAAAAATCAAAACACAAAAACAATCAATAAAATTATAGCCATTTATAAATTATAATATGCAACATAATTATCAAAATTACTTGTTGCCTAAGTGGTAAACACACAAGTTATTTATCAAAACAACCAAGGTTCAATCCTTGCAAGGTACCTTTTTTATAAACAATTTTCAAAAATCTTTACAAAAATTCCAAAAATTAAAAAAAATAATAAAATAATTTCGGTAAAAATTTAAAAATACCTTAAAATTAAAAATTAATTAAATGTCTTAAAATAAAATAAATTTTTAAGAAATGCTTACATGGCAACAATGTGATGACATGGCTGATAATGAATTATTGGGCAATGAGGTGGCGTTTACGTGACATTATTAAAAATACCCTAAAATTCTAAATTAATTAAATGTCTTAAAATAAAATAAATTTTAAAGAAATGCTTACATGGCATGAATGTGATGACATGGTGATAATGAATTCGTGGCATTATTAAAATACCCTAAAATTCAAAATTAATTAAATGTCTTAAAATAAAATAAATTTTAAAGAAATGCTTACATGGCAACAATGTGATGACATGGCATTAATGAATTACTTGAATGAGGTGGCGTTTTTTTTTCTTTTATTATTTCTTTTAATCTTTTTTCATTCTTTGATCTACAACACTAGCATTTTCAACTTGTATTTAAAAGATTAAAAGTTTCCAACCATATCATTATTTATTACGTAAGTTGTTTATCTAATGATTCATGTTATTTTTATTATTTAATTGTTCAAGATATGGCTCCCAAAAGTGTTTATGATTTACTATTTATGGTTTGTACGAAACTCATTACGTGATATTTTATTTTTGTATACATAGTACAAATATCCATAACATGTCGACTCATTCGTTGAACATGTCATGTATGTCCATACCATATCGACTCATCCGCTTAACATGTCATGTATATCCATAGCATCTCAACTCATCCGCTTAACATGTCATGTATGTCCATAGCATCTCGACTCATCCGCTTAACATTTCATGTATGTCCGAGCATCTCGACTCATCCGCTTAACATGTCATGTATACCCATAGCGCCTCAACTCATCCGCTTAACATGTCATGTATGTCCATACCATATCGACTCATCTGTTTAACATGTCATGTACATCTAGAGCATCTCGACTCATCCGTTTAACATGTCATGTATACCCATAACGTCTCAACTCATCCGTTTAACATGTCATGTATGTCCATACCATATCGACTCATCCGTTTAACATGTCATGCATATCCATAACATCTCGACTTATCATTTAGCATGTCATGCATATCCATAACATGACAAAGGACATATCCATAACATCTCGACTCATCCGTTTAACATGTCATGTATGTCCATACCATATCGACTCATCCGTTTAACATGTCATGCATATCCATAGCAACTCAACTCATCCGTTTAACATGTCATGTATGTCCATAGCATCTCGACTCATCCATTTAACATGTCATGTATGTCCAGAACATCTCGACTCATCCGTTTATGTAAGATATAGGATTTAACAAACACACTAAACCATAACCATGTGGGGCGTTAACAAAGTTTAGAAAGAGAAAGTTCTAGAGAGAGAAAGGGAAGAGAGTTGGGAACTATGTGAAACAAAGAAAAATGGTATTGAAGCTCCAACCCTCTACCTTGGGAGGTAGAGGGTATTTATAGTTTCCTACAAACAAACGCCACCTACGGGCTGTGGATCAGGCATACAGTGGGTAAAGACCCGTCCGTCCTCCACGGTGAAACATAATAAACTACTTATTAATATAACTAGACTACGACTACGAGCATTCTAACGAATACATATACTTGAGGTGACCGACTCTTTAATGACTGAATTTTCTAATTCCTAACAGTTTAACATGTCATGTATGTCCATACCATATCGACTCATCCGTTTAACATGTCATGTACATCCAGAGCATCTCGACTCATCCGTTTAACATGTCATGTATACCCATAGCGTCTCAACTCATCCGTTTAACATGTCATGTATGTCCATACCATATCGACTCATCCGTTTAACATGTCATGCATATCCATAACATCTCAACTCATCGTTTAACATGTCATGCATATCCATAACATGACAAAGGACATATCGACTCATCCACTTAACATGTCATGCATATCCATAACATCTCGACTCATCTATTTAACATGTCATGCATATTCATTATATCTTGACTCATCCATTTAACATGTCATGTATATCCATAACATCTCGAATCATCCGTTTAACATGCCATGCATATCCATAACATCTCGACTCATCAACTTAACATGTCATGAATACCAATACGATCTCGGCTCATCCGTTTAAAATGTTATGAATATCCATAACCTATCGACTCATTCGCTTAACATGTTATGCATATCCATAACCTATCGACTCATTCGCTTAACATGTCATGGATATTAAATTAAATTAGTTAATTTTATAGATGTATTTAATTTAAATTTTAATTATACATTCAATAAATAATTTGTATTAAATAAAAAATTAATTTTATAAAAGTATTTAATTTTTAATAAACTTATTTAATTTTAATTTTATTTATATATTAAATAAAAGTATTAATATTTTATTAAATTAATTAATTTTATAAAAGTATTTAATTTTAATTATATATTAAATCAAATTAGTTAATTTTTTAAAAATATTTAATTTTAATTTTAAATATGTATTAAATAAAAGTATTTATACTAAACAAAATTGATTTAATTTTATAAAGTTTTTAAATACCTACGACAAGTCGTAGAGATTTATTTTGATAAATTTTCACATTTATTTCACCAAAAGTTAAATACCCCGCCATTTATTTCACCCGAACCAAAACCAGATCTTCGATATTCAGTATACCAAAAGCCAAAAACTAAAAGTCAAATAAGACTTTTATCCAAGGTTATAAATAGCGTGAGGCGTGGCATGGCGGCGATGCCAAGCCTCAAGCCTTACGAGCCTTTGCGAAGCCATGGCGTTTTTCAAGGCGTGACTAAAGCGGCGAAAAAATATTTATAGATTTATGTAATAATATCATATTTCAATATTTCATATACATATCAAGTTTACAAAAGGTAAGTTTACAAAAGGTGAGCTTACAAAAGGTGATATGCATAAGAAATAAAGTGAAAACTGAAAACTAAACTAGTCTTGCATCTTCTTCATTGCTAAAATGTAATTTGTTTGATATCTACCATCTACATGAACCACCCATTTAATTATATTAACAATTGATCAATTTCTATAATTGTAAAAAACTTGGTACTTACCGATGGATGGGTGCTAGTTGGATGGTGCTAGTTCCAAGTTACAGGTAAAAACCTTATCTACCTAATTTTAAGTATGAGTGATGGTAAATGGTAGATATCCATATGATATACTGCTATTTAGTAAAAATTAAATTAATAATTAATATGCCCAAATACAAAATAGCCCAAACACAAAATAGCTCAAAAAGTGAAAAAACCTCTAAACGCTTCAAAAAATGGCGCCACGCTTTGCGCTTTTGCCCGCTATTTCACGCTATTTCCGCGCCACGCCTAAAGCCAACGCTAAGGTCTGTTTCGTAACGTAGAGGCCACGCCTCACGCCTAGGCGACGCCTTTGCGGCGCCAAGGCGCACCTTTTAGAACACTGCTTTTATCTCATTCACTATACCAAAACAACCACATCCCAAACCACCACCGCTGCACCGCCGACCACACCACCACTGCCGCACCCCTACCACACCACCACTGCCACATCGCCAACCTCCCACACCATCACTCTTCCAGTATTTCTTTCTTCCTCTCTTTATAAAACTAAGATATTTGATTTTATTCTTTTAAATTGGTTTAGGAGCTTAAGTTGTTTATTTATGGTTGTGTTTTGTGGTGTTTGATTTAAGGTACCGACCCACCACACCGCCGTTTCTCCTGCTGTCGTCCCGACCGACCCATCAAACAACCGGGTATGTGGTGTTTGTTTTTGTCATGTTTATGATTGTGGTTTAATTATTTTTATGTTTGTGTTTATGATTTGTTTAATTTGTGTTTGTGTTTTGTGTAGTACTCGACCCACCACCGCCGCCACCAACCGCCACCACAATAACACCAACAAGTATAAAGGTATGTTTGTTTTTTGTTTAATTTGTGTTTATTTAGTTTGTAAAATATTTGTAAAATTTGTGTTTGTGTTTGTATATAATTTGTGTTTGTATATAATTTGTGTTTGTATTTGTTTAATAGTGTGTTTCATAGTTAATATTGGGGGTGTTTGTTTAAGCTATTTTGCTATATTTTTCATAAGCTATTTTGAGACATATGCTTTGTTTCTTCATCCTTTGGTGTTTCAGTACTCCATGGTATCTTTTTTCGCCTTTTCGTCAATTTTCATCTCAATTTTGTGATGTTTTAGATAATAGTTATGTCTTGAGGCAGTTAGGGCTTTTAGAAGTAGTTATTAGCTGTTGTGATTGTGAATTACGGTGAATGTGGCGATCGATATGGTCACGGAAAAATGGTTTGAAACCCTGGGGTTGTATGATGATTTATCAACAAGACCCAAATAAAACATATGCATAAAGGCACCTGTACTGATGTATACAAAGCTACTTGTTTTCGATCAAGCCAGATTTTAAAACTTAAACATCAGTTATCTTTACAAAACGGCAAGCAGGGGTGTTGGAAACTAGCCCAAAATTGCAAATTAAGGTCCAATAAGAAAACTAGCAAATGCATGTTGTATTATAAAAAGGGATATTGATGGCAAATGAATTCACTTTCTTTTATTCCTCCAACACTTAGACCAGTTCCTTTCTAAGACTAAACAATTAATCTGAAACTGAATCTCTTAGTATATGTCAGTCAGAACCACAATTGAATGGCATGCCTTAAGTTTTGGTCCAAAATTTCACTCTCTTGTGTTTAGGTTGTTAAGCATATGTGTGAACGTATTGCTACACACAAAATAGAAGTTAGTAGTTATTGTTTTTAGAAAGTGGATGTCAAATTTGGTCGTGGCATACTTTAAGTTGTAAATAAAACATTTTAAACAGTGGAAGGCAAAATGACTATTTGTACTTTTATAATTGATAAATTTGCTCACCTTTTTTCAATCTTATTATGTACAAAACAAGTTGGTCTATTTCTTTGACTCATTATTTGATCTAAAAGTAAATTATTTGTTTAATTTATTCTTTACTTTTTTTCCTCATTAAGACACTTTGACTAGGAAAATATCGGTAACAAGTATTTTTCTGAGTGAAAATGTCCATTTATGGATTCTAATATATGTATCATTTATTGTTGAACTTTGTATAACCCTATAACTTATTAGGATAATTCCATATTTATCCAATATAAACCTCAAAATGTCATATTTACTCAAATTCTAAGCGATTAATGCATAATGTGCAATGATTTTGAGGCATGTTTTGTGAAATATGGAATTTTGATGTTTATATTGAGGAAATATGGAATTGACGCTTAATTTTATGTCTTTAGTCTTGTGTATTGTTAGTGGTATTTTGATTCGTTATTGTTTAAGTAATATTAGTTATTGTTTGTATTAAATTGTTACTAAGTTGTGTCCAGCGTATATACACGATGCCTGTTTGTAGATAAACGATTTTTGTTTCTTTCTTATGCTGTCTAATAACCATAAATATGAATAAACCAGTGACTTAATGGAAAAAGCAACACCCTTGTGACTTTTTGTGTTAAGTCATGGCTCTCAAATAAGTTTAAAATAAACAAACCTTTATCGTGATATATGCTATGAAATTTAGTATAAGGTTTTGTGGTATGAGTTTGTTATATATTGGGATTGTTAGAATTCGGTATGGATATCTGATAATAGTTACTTGTTTTGTTAGTTGAGTTGGAGACATAGGATGGCAAAGGCAATGAGGCCGCACCACATCCGAGTGGAGAAGGCGATCGTGACAAGGATTCTCGTGTGTTGTATGGCAAACCGCTAAACCTGGTAGTCTCTTTTCTTTGATCGTTTTACGCTATAGTTAGACTAAAGTAGGAGTATACACAGCAGAGGGAATTGTAGATACACTCATTTTGTTAAACTCTAGCATTGATTGATTGGATAAGACGGATCAAGGGTATTTTGACGGCACATGAATTTTTTTTGTAATCATAGATGTTTATGATGACGAGCAAGGATTATATATGTTATTAGTATTGTTATTGACATCCTTTTGTTATTTGCATTATCAGACATTAGATTAGCTTATTGTATCGTTATAAGCGAATACTATGACTTGATTTGGTTGTTTATGAGTGAATGAAAGAACGGATGCATTTTGTGTTAGTCTTTGTTGATTTCCGTGTCGGTTTTGATTTTGGTAGATTATTTCTAGAAAAATCGGATTTGCGATTCTTCTTTCTCTTTTTTACTTTGTTAAAATGTTTACCTACGACATGTCTTCGGTAAATAAAGAGTCTATTTTTTTATTTTTATCATGCCTACGACATGTTGTATGTATAATATAAGCATACATTGTTGGGTTTTATTTATACCGACGTCATGGCGTCGGTATAATAACAGAAATATTCTTATGTGCTAAGTATCGTGAGCGACATGTCGTAGGTATAATAAAGGATAAGGATTAACTAATTAATCAAAGTGATTAATTATTTTATTATCCCTACGATGTCGTAGGGAAATATATAGCCGAAATTACAAAACCATTGACCAAAAAGGGTGTGGGCCCCACCTTGTCGTAGGGGAATGTCGTCGGCACATCGCCGACGGGGCATTCTCGACAAGTGAATGCCTACGACATGTCGTATGGATTTTATTATCCCTACGACAAGTCGTAGGGACTAGACAAAAAACGTCGACCGGAAAAGTGCTGTTTGGTCTAGTGATAGTACAGTTGTATCAAATTACTATCCAACGATTCATAAAATGTTATTTTGAAATGTTGAATCATTAGTATATCAATATCATGTTAAAGAAGACTAGTTTAATGTTGATTCATTATTCCACACTCGATTCAAAATGCAACTCTAATGATTTTTTAAATGGTTTACTAATATGATTATGATTCACAAATCCAAATTATGACGTAGACTAATCTTATTTCAATTCATTTACTTGGATATGATTCAAAATATAAAAATAAGGAAAAACCCACTTTATTGTATGATTCACTTTCTCACAAATGATTTCTGAAAAAAAAAAAAAAAAAAACATGTTACTTAAATGGTTCACTATATATAACTATAATTTGTGATTCAAAACTCAATTGATAAGGGATTAATGCACCAAGAATAAAAAAGCATTCGGAAGCATCAAATAGATTTAAATATATATCTCTATATTATATATAACAGGAGGCATTTGGCATTAATGCCACCTCAATGCCACGTCAATGCCACCTCAATGCCACGTAATTGTTTTCTTGCCACATAAGCATTTGTGTGCCAACTAAGCAATTTTTTATTCCACCTAAGCAATATTATTTAATTTTCGGATTTTTATCAATTTTTTTGGTAATTTTTGGATTTTTATTAAACATTTTTGAAAATTGTTTATAAAAAAGATGCCTAGCAAGGATTGAACCTTAGTTGTTTTGATAAATAACTTGTGTGTTTACCACTTAGGCAACAAGTTATTTTGATAATTATGTTGCATATTATAATCTATAAATAGCTATAATTATATTGGAATCCTATACTAAATACAATTCTTATTTTATACATATCTTTTCATTAAATATAGTTTCACGATATAGCCCACTAATCACATATAGAAAAAAGGTTTCTTCCCCTACAAACCCTAATGTTTTTTTTTTCTCACGTACAATATTTACTTTCAGACATTGTATCAATATTTTATATGATGGCAAACTTGATTTAATTGTCTTGATCATGCTTAGGCCCTGTAAACTTTTTGTAGTTTGCGTATTATGAAAGAAAATAAATAAACTTCATAGTTTGCAACTAACTAAAGATATCAGTAGTTATCTAAGATGTTTTGGCTTTTTTTATGCATGTAGCTGGCTTTCTCCACACCGGACCAACAAGTTGGTAATGGGTTAAGAAGTATAGGTTGGGGGTTATAGAGGTTAGTTGACAAGAGAGTAAATAGTGAGAAAAAGTGGAATAGGATTAGGAGTTGTTTGATTGATAGTAGGTTTACAAAACTTTAATTGATGATGTTTTTATGCTATTCATGTAATTTTTTAAAGGCTTTTTTTACTTTTGTTGTTGTTGTTGTACTTATGTTTTTAAGGTTAAAAGATTGGTTTATGTTAGTATGATCCACACGGATGTGGAATCATTGTACTTTTTAGTCCGAGGTTATTTGTCCGCTAATCTTTGTTTTGATGTTGATATGCATAGTGTGTGAGAAAGTGGAAAGCAAGGGAAGAACCACCTATATTGAGGTTAGTGAATTCAGTTTTCCGACCGTATGGTTTTTCTAAATGTTTCAATGGCAGTCTATGTTATTTTTACTTTAAGTTCCAGTTCTAATCGAGTCGGTCTCATCACATCATGTTCTGTATATAGTGGTCTGGCCAATGTGGTGACGTGGGAGCCAGCTGTTCATATAGGTTATATTCAGACATTGCGGAATAGAAGCACTGTCCGACCCACAATTATAGTGGATTTGCCAATATGTATCTTTATATCTGGTTCAATTTGATTCATGAACCAAATGATTTATTTCTTATTGCCAAATTGGAATCCTAAATCTATAGCTGTTACCGGCAATATGCATTGTACTATACGATTCTATAATTTTACCTAAACTTTTCTACCTTATATATGTTTATTCCCAAATTCCCCATGTAGAGTTTATTGATTAAAAACTTCACTACCCCATAACTACTAAGTGTTTCGGTACTTGGCAAACACGTAACAGTTGACTCATGGGACAAAACTGCATTATTCTGATTGAGGCATTATCATGCTTTTGATAAATTTATATATATATGAATATAAAGTTATGTTTGGATAAGTTACAGTGAATCTACTTTTCCTAGATGCCAATGTACATATATGCATTTCTGTTACTCTGGAACATTTTTTTTACCATAATATTCATTTGCTCGCTATACATGAAGGTCCAACTACCCCATCAAATGCTTATTAACTAAAAGTTAGTACCATTTTCAGGTTGCCGATGAACTTGTAGCTGAGTTTAGAGAACCTTGCGATGGTACTCCAGAACAGGTTCACATCACCTCTTAGCTATTTATCTTTTGCCAACAATACCCTTTAATTGGACTTAGCTGACCATGATCAACGCTGTCAGTTTGATTTATAATTAATCATATAGTAAATGTTCGCATGCTAATTTTACACTTGGTGACATTTTGAACAATATTTTTTTATGCCTATATAAAAAAAAGTTGTTAACAGATATTTACACGAGGTTGTTGTATTGTTTGAATATTTATGCAGCAACAATATGATGAAAAGAATATTCGTCGAAGGGTATATGACGCGTTGAATGTTCTCAAGGCTATGGATATTATATCTAAAGATCGAAAAGAAATTCAGTGGAAGGGTTCGTCCCTCAAATGGTGTATCAATACGTGAACCAGAACCAACAGACACAATGGTGTCAGGTGCTAATTGCCGGCCTTTGTTAGATGCGGCTGTTACCGAGAAAGGGAAAAGGAAGGTGGATGACACACGAGTGTATGAGGCTCAAGGTACCGTCGCTTGGTCTGTTACTTTGGGTCATTCATATGTTATCTGTATTTTATATACTATTCAGATGTCCGTTTTTGCACTTTGTTGTTATTATTGCAGCTGAAACCAGTGAACTTCTTACATTCGAGGTAGGCGCCCCTCATTTAGATTGTTGTGCAACTACTAGCCAATATCCCGCGTCCACAAATGCTAGCCAATGTAAGTTGCAGCAACTTCAACTTTTTTGCCTTTTTTTTCCTTTTCTCCCAATACTGATACTACTATTATTCTTGCAGCGATAACAGCGGTCTCTGACTCCAGCTGTCGTGCGTTGACCTCACGATCACACCCATGTGCAGCAACTTATCCATGTATGTTGAATATCTAATGCCAGGGATGACCAGTTGTTAACAAAGGCTTAAACACAATTTGTCTACACTTCATTGGTGCTATTTAAGTAAACTAAACATATAGCACGTGTGGCTACACATGATTGATACTTTTCAAATAGACTAAACATATTCTGCAAGTATTATTTTGTTTATGACATTCACTTTAATATATATTCAATTTGCATCTATCCTTAATAGAGTATCAATTTGCAAACTATTTTTTGTTCTTCTTTATATCTTTTATATGCAACTTTGGAGTCCTTTAAGACAAAGATGTTAGTATTGTAACAATTGAGTAAGTATCAGTCCATGGCTAAGGTGCAATTGCCTTCTTAGAGCCAGTAACTTCGTACTGAAAATTGGAGAAAAAAGAGTTACGGAAGCTGGTGGACTCCATGAACTTTCTAGAAAAAGAACTTCAGAAGATGTACCTTCATCAAAATATGTGGTATGTTTATGATTTTCTTTGTGCATATACAATATAATTTCGCTAGATATTGATCCATTGGACCCGTTTTCATTTTAACTGATTTATTAATGGTGGACCTGTTAGAGATCAAATATGACCATAAGCGACTCATTCATTAAGAGTAAATAAGAAAAATTGATTGAGATTGCATGCATCAGTTGACCTGTTACTCATATAAGTGTAACGCTGAACCTTAAAAAACATTAAGCTTATTGGCTTTCCTAAATCTCAATAAGCCGATAAGCCCATAAAGTAAGCTAACCCAAACACCCCCTAAAAGTATTTATGAGCTTATTTGTTTTCGGCTCATTTTTCATAAGCCTCATTTTTTGGCAGGTATTATTGTAATAGTTTTTATTTGACATGATTTTGAATTGTTCAATATGAATATTTTGATTTGATGTTCAGAAAGTAAAATAGAAAATGATTGGATTATAAATTCATTTTGGTTTTAATAGGTATAATGAAAGTATATGGTTTTACATATGTGTGGGCAGGGGCTTAAAAGATTAAAGAAAGTACAACCAAGAGATGCGACTGCAGGGGACTATTGGACATTTAAAAGGTGTGGCTGCTGGTACCGCGTGAAAAGCTATGAATATGCTAGGTATTTCGTTAAAAATGTATATATATGATTTGAGATTGAAGTTTTATGCTCTGCTCAAACAGACCAAGCAGATTTGCTAGGCTTTAAAATATTCAATGCTCATATGCCTGAAAGAACCTATATATCAGATTTACTTGCAGCACGGGTGATGCATTGGGAATGAACATGGTGTCAAAGGGTGTCCAAAACGTGTTGGATTTTATTCAAAATGATTTCCCAGATATGGATGTGATTGGTATATCTGGTAAGTTAAACAATTTTATGGTTCTTGCCGCCTTATCAATGGTGGGTACATGTACTGGAGAACATGGTGTGGGTACACGGAAAGTGCAGGTAATTATGGCCTCTACTTGCAGTAGTATCATACCAATGGTTTAGTAACTTCAAAGTTAAAATAAATTTAACTGTGATATCAGACAATTGTAGAACAAATATAAGGATATATAATTTTACAAAAACCAATATATTTGGGAACAATGACAGAAATTTTAAAAGTGAAAGGATAAGTTCCAGTCTATCAATTCCAGTTTACAAATTTTAAAAAGTGAAAGGATAAGTTCCAGAGTTTGAGTACCAAATGAGCTCTGTATTTGTTGACGGAGTATCTGCAAAAGTAAAAAACTAAAAACTATGTCCAGACACTTTAGCTTTTTTTTTTTTTTTTTTTTTTTTTTTTTTATGGTCTCATGATATTTGATCTTAAAAATTGCTGTTTTGCAGGGACGTTATGGTACACGAAGCACCTCTGCATTGGCTGTAAAAGCAAGTGGGGAAATGTTCTAAATGTGCTGATACAACGCTTTCATCAAAGCTAATTGGAGGAGAGAAATACTTTTTGAAAAGATGGTCGTGGATGCTGTCATTGCCACTGGGAATGATGATACGCTGGACATGATTGGGATAAAGAAGGTATGCCTACTTAACATTCGAATTTAAATGGCCAAGCTTTTATTGGCTTATTTGTTCTTCAAGTTTTAGTTTTAATTTATCGATAGTTAAATTTGACAGTGGACTAAGCTTATTTTTTCTGGCTTATGGCTTACTTAACCTTTAAATAGCTAATAAGCTCAATATATTGGACTCATGAGCTTATAAACTTAATTAAGCCATAAGCTCCTAGCCTAAGTTCTAATTTCTGAGCTTATTAGCTTCTAGAAGTTCAATAAGTCCATAAGCCCAAAAAACAAGCTAAAACAAACACCCCTAGGATGTCAATTCTCATTGTATAAGACTTTCTGTTAATGAAGGAGCATTTAACTAAAAAACAATAGTTGGGAACTTAAGATAGAGAGTAGTTATTTGTAAAAAGAGACAAGCTACTTAATCTCTCCTGAACTCTATATACGCCAACACAAAATAGCAGCATAACAATTGGTAACAGGCCACGAGAAACTAATATTTGTTAGCGTCAATATTTTATGTTTCTTCAAAAGTCGCAATACTAAATTCACAGCAGACTTATATTGCTTTTTGGAGTGCTTGCTAGGCCAAAATTTATGCTTTAATTTTGATATTTTTTAGGAAAAACACCAATTATAGTTGAAAACAGCCTTAGTGAACCTGATTGGATTCCAGAAGGACCACTTCAACTACGCGGTCATCTCAAACCGGTAGAGTTGGGGTTTGAAGGTACTAAAAAATAATCTTCAGATCATTAAACAATTGCTTAGTACTTTAGGCTTATAGAGCATTTGTATATGCACTTTCAAGGATGGAAACACGACACTTAAAGATCCCATATTTATATTAATCTCTCAAAGAAAACATGACACTCTTACTTATGTATGCAGTCATGACTCTCATGAGAATCATACATGATACACCTATATGTGCTAAATTAAGCGAAAATCTTGGTTCAGTAACAGAAGATAGAACCATACTATTTTGCATATATCAAGGATATACATTAACCAGAGATTCTGAATTATGTTTTTCATATTGACAAACTGTATAGGATGCATTCAGCACGTTGGTGACTGTATTGAAAGACTGTATAGGATGATACCAGCAAACCCACAAAGAAAAGAGTAGTTTGGACAGATAATGTCATCCAAAATTTAGGTTAGTTTCATAATCAGCTATTAAACTTCAACAGTTTCCGGTTACTGACACTAGCAAAAAAAATCTACTGTGGTAACACTGTAAGGTTTACCCTTTGGAATAAAATGGCCCAAAATTTTAACATGGAAGAATATGCTAACAAGGAGAAGCCTATAGTAATAGCAATTAGCTTATGTTGGATAAAAATGTATGGATGTACACTACTGACTCAGAACTGTGGTTTGTACTCTTAGTGCCATTTCTGTTAACACATAATTCTCCTACCGTAGGGCTACAGCTATCAAGAAAGCCAACAACATACTACCACCTAAATCCTGAAGTTCTAGAGACGTAAGAGATACTATACTTGTAAGTAATTAGACAACACGTGTAATACTAAAAATCAAATACTATTACCATATGAAACTAACATAGGATAACCAAGCAGGTACAACCTCTTTTGGATGCGCCTGCAATTTTAGATGTGCAACCCCAATGATGCGCAGATATGGAGCGAGAAAAAACAAGAAACTGTGCCATGTTAGGCGCTCTGCTACGTAAAAATCTACAAAACCAAAAGGTACACCAAAGTTAATCGCCCAAAACTATTGTCAAAGATTTAAAGTCTAAATATTTCTTGATTCATGCAGAATGTGCGATTTATAGTTGTTGCTAATATTTATAAATACGATACCAAAAGACCATGGTATTTTAACAAATGTGGCACCAGCAGCCGCAAGATATTTGCTCACATTCACACAGATAGGCATATATTCTTTAATATAGTTGTGCGTCTATATCCTTATCAAAGTCCGCCAGGAAAGCTATTAATAGGCAGCCGGATGTGGCTGGCATCAACCTGTTATCTCTTAATATGCAGACCATTCAGTTCACACAGTTTAAAGCTTGAATAATTAATCTATGGAGTTCACGTCATCCAGCAGCCGATATAAACTTCACTGAGTACTGAATATATGAGCCCGTTTTCACAGGCCTAATTTATTTTGTCTGTCGTTGCAGGTACTAATGTAGAATCAGGAAACGTGCGTTGATGAAATTATTAGTGTTATTTTTATAACTCTTTAAATTTCTGTGCATTGTGCAGAAATCCTAAAGATTATATGATGTTTCAATCAAATATCCATTGCACGCTGGGTGTCGGTGTTTTCCAGAATTACCGGGTCAATGCTGATGAGTCTCGCGGGTCCTGCAAGAAGTGTGGTCATGTGGGCCATCTGACATTCCAATGCGGAAATTTCTTGAGCGTTAAACTTGACAATGACAAGGATACATAAGCTATTCAGGATGTTGTCATGTCGGGTTTAGAGAAAATCAAAGGGCATAGGAAGAGAAGCGCAAACGAGAGCTCATATGAGAGCGATGAGAAAGAGAGTGAGAGTTCAGATTCCCATTATGATTCTGAGATTGAAAGGGCTATTACTAAGAAATATGGTAAAGGGCTAACCAGTAAACTGAACAAGAAAGAAGCGAGATGATGATTCTGACAACGACGACTCAGATTCCAAGGATAAGAGAAAAGAGACCGGTCAAAGAAAATAAGTGTAAAGAGGAGCACCATTGATACAGATGATAACTATAGTGGTAGGAAGAGAAAATCAATACACCGCACTTTGAAATACGGGACCATAAAACTGATATGATTCCACTGTTTTGTTTTTAGATTTAAACTTGTAATCTAAATCAAATAAAAATAACTAAATGCTAGATAAAATTTGCAAGGATCCCTCAGATGCTTATTGATCTATATTTGATCTTGAGGCTCTTAATTCGTTTGAACGAATGGTAATTTGATTTTATTTTATATTTTAAATTTGTATGTGATTCTTGTGCCTTTTATTTTACATTCAGATTATGACTCTTTCCAAAAATGCCCAAGGAACACAAAATTTAGATCCCAACTCTGCTAACTCTATCCAAAAGGGAACACTTAAGTGATCCTCACTTTAGGTTTGTACATCAATATAATCCTTCCTTTCATGAAAATGACAACATTTGGTGTTACACGCTTATTACTAAATGTGAAGATATTATTCAAACATTTAGTACAAATATATTTTATTTGTAGGATCTCAGTAAATGTGAAGATGTGTTAACTTTTATCCTTCATCATTATAGTGCCTTGTGAATGTCTTAAAGTCACTTGAAGCACTCATGACTCCTCTCCGGTACCTAATTGTTGACAGTATATGTAGTTGGTACCAAGTATCTTTGGCAAGTTATTGATACCAACGAAGACCATATTACGAAAAAGTTTGTTTCCCTACACCTCCGATTTGACAAGGTACATATTACTTCATAGTCTCATAACGATTCACGTGTTAATAGGAGCCATAGTGATAAAAGACGTAGCTGGTTCATCTGTCAACGAGGAGCTCTTCTAGGTTTGGAAAGGTAACACTGGTGTCATTATAATTAGTTATGGACAAATGACATATTTATCTGTTTTGATGGATGTCTAGAGTAGTATAACTTTTGGATTTATGAAATAATAGTTATGTTTATTATTAACATCATGGGCATTTGATAAAATGGCTTCATTATATTAGCTATACTTGAAGTAAATTTGGACTTGGAAAGTCAATGATGAATTTTAAAGGATTATTTTTCTTTAATTTCAATTCTAAGGAAGGTATGTACACTATGCTTGAAAACGGCCCATGGTTATCGCAACGTGCCATTAAGGCATTAACTGAAAAAATGGTCATCGGATGCGAATATTATGAGGATGAGATAATAAATTCCGTTCATTGAAAAGAAGACTACCTAGAGGAGCAAAAATTTAATGATTGATATTGAGCGATGGAAAAAGGTATATAGATATTTCTAGCTAAGTAAGATAGTTTAATATATATAGATATAATTTTTTTTGAGAGGTTGTTGCATGCACTGATGGCATGTTCTATTTTATATTTCTGTTTACTAAATATTTTTCGAAGATCCATGCATGGTCTCTTGCAATTATAAGCCATGATGGATGAAAAAGTTAATAACTAATGTATATGCAATTAATAACACATTACATCAAACGGTCTACAAAGAAGCTTTGTTTAAAATTTAAGTTAACTGTTATATCACTTTAATACATTTTCATTATCTACAACTTTAAAAACATACATAAATTTCATAATGTTGTAAAAATTATATATGTTGTGTTATTAATCATCTACGCAAACCATACAATTATTTATAATTCTTTAAAAAAAAAAAAAAAAGAAACAATTGTTTTATAATATTGTTTGCAATTCTAAAAAATGTATTTAAGTTAACAAAAACAACAAACAAATAATTATAAGTCATGCTCGCCCATTAGGGCTTCAAAACTAGTATATATATATATATATATATATATATATATATATATATATATATATATATATATATATATATATATATATATATATATATATATTTATATATAGCCGAGTACCAGCGCCTAGCGGCATCGATATTTACTTTCGACCAAATTTCGATGGCGAATTATTTTTTCGAAAGATTGTTTTTGTAGCGTAAGGAAATCACTTTCGAGTAATATTGTTTTAAGTTGCATTGTTTTTTTGATGGCAAGGTTGCATTGCTTTTTTGATAGTGTCTGGCAGCAGCATCTGGTTTCAACCAAATTTCGATGGTGAACAACATATTGTCTTTGTAGCGTAAGGGAATTATTTTCGATAATATTATTTTAAGTCGCAATAGTTTTATGATGGCAAGGTTGCAATGTTTTGTGATAGCGTTGTCTTAAGTTGCGTGAGTCATTAAACCTATAAAAATAATAGTTGGCGTTGTATTTAATAGTTGTTTACCTGCGTCTAGCAAAGAATGATTGTAAAGTTTTTGAAGAGTTCGTGTTTTATCGGTTGTTCTAGTTTGATTTTACGGTAGTTTGACTGTCCAATTTAATTTTTATCGCCTTTCACCTTTTTTTCTAATGTGCATTGTGTTCACCTGTTGTTCATAAAGGTGGCAAGGTTACTAAAACATAGTTTAAACACAAACATATGTCTACTATTTATAAAACGTGTATTTATTTTTTGGGAAATTTAAATTTTAGAATTTTGAAAATTAAATTAATGTAGTTTGCCTAAATTACTTTTAAGCGTATTTCAAATTTGACAACTTTTTTAAAACTTGCCAACGTAAAATGAAATTTCTTTAAAAAATTCTGAACTTGACAATTTTTAAAAACACGCTATATAATCTTTTAAAAACCTACATTTTGTATCAAAGGTCAAACCAAAATCATGTTTTCGCAAATATAATTTTGAACATTTTTCACCCTCTTAGTTAATAGAAATATTTTTCACAAGAGTAAAATGTCACATAATATCCTAAAATGATGAATCGAAAGAAAATACCCACAAAAATAAGCGATGAAAAGTATGATACCTTTTAAAACTATTTACCCTTTTATAAAAAATTGCTAAATGAATATCATATTCCATTTTCAAAGCGAGAAACAAAAACATATCTTTTAAATCATATACCTTTGGCGCTTATAAATCGTCAATTTTCAAAGCGAGAAACAAAATATATCTTTTAAATCATTTTTGATCACCGCAAATATACTCATCTTGCATTTGCAAACTTAGAATTTATACAAAGATTATTTACTCATTTAATCAAGGGCCTTGATACATGAACCTAATTAAAAGGACTTAAAAAGTGATATAATGAATAAATGAATTGTACAATTACAAGTCATTTATGCATTAAATCACTTTTTAAATCCCTTTAATTAGGCCTATTTATCATTTTTCTTTAAAAGGTGATTGTGCATAATTTTCATATTGATTAACACATTTTAAATTAAAATATTGTAAGATATAACTTTTCACATACACATCAAACCATAACACAAAGTAGCATATAGATGGAATTCTAGAGAGAAAGTTAGAGGTTTAGGGAACTTAGTGAGAGAAAGTGAAAGATATTATTATGAGCTCAACTCTACCTTGGGGTAGAGTATTTATAGTCTTACATAAATCGCCACACTCGGGCCGTGAATCGGGCATCGAGTGGGTAAAGACCGTCCGTCCTCCACGGTGTTACTTAACTAAATACTACTTAACTTAAAAGAACTACGACTACGAGCTTTCTAACGATTACATATACTTGAGGTGACCGACTCTTTAATACCTGGAATTTCTAATTCCTAACAATCTCCCCCTAAGGGAGGTCACCTCAATCATGTACCAAAATTACATTGAATACAACTAGATAATACATTAACACTTGATCTTGTATTCTTGATGTAGTTCTTTGCTCCTAAGCTCGTAGTCATTGATTCTTCACATTGCATGTTTGGTTACTCCAAGTGGAGGTCTTTTACTGATCCACGTGATAATAATTTTGAGCCATCCTTTGAGATCATCAGCTATCAAAAAATCTCTAAGACATCCTTTGTGGTGTTGTGACTTTAGGACCGACATGCTCACATTCTGGATCATGAAATCTTCTCATCAGAGTAGCGGAAGCTTTTGTTGAATCATGATATTGGCAGCAGCGTAGCAGAAGCATGGAGTGAAAATATCGAGTCATTGATGCACTAATCATGATTTCTTTGAGATGAATGTGTTAAGTGAGCATGCGGCTATAGATTGACCGCTTCATTACGATCACCGCAAACGTCGGGTGTACACACATACAACAATTAGTAATAAATCGCACGAAAGTGTCTTTGATCACTTCGTTGAATTAGGTACACGCCCACGGTTCCCGTTGATCGATTACATGTCTTTTGTGATCGGTATAATTCAAGAATTTCCTTGATGGGGTTTCGCAATTGCTCTAAATTGTTCTCAAACCGGAACATCTCAAAGAAGACAACATGGAGTGAGTGAACCAAATAATTTTAAGTCCACCGATTGATGAAAAGAGATTTGAAAAACAATCGTGTATTTTCAATAGAAATTGTTTTTGCAATACAACGAAGGTTTTATTGAAAATCAATTATCAATCATAAAAACACCTTTTGGTTTGAAAAATGAGTACACGATCGATGTGCTAAAGAAAAGAGTTTTAAGCACAAAGACCGGTTTTCAAAGGTATCCGCTCAATCCATAACTGAACCAGATTGATTCAAGAGATTGAATCGCCCCATTGTTTCGCTCGGTTGTCACATGGTTAATCTATAAAATAGATCTCACATGCCACCTACCGAGAGCTTGTTTGATGTTGGCTCCGAAGGCTTTCCATCTTCATTGTGAATATGTAAACACATCACTCGGATGTTCCGCAATACCACAAGGATAATGCGTGGGACTCAAGATATAATCTTTCTTTCCACATTGTGTGAAACAGAGTCTTCATTGAAAGTGTCCTAATGAGATTTATTGATGATCTCGTGGCTCTAGACTCAATTTGTGCATATTTGGATCCTATGTCGGAGACTAGGAGAGGTCTCTTCTTCAATATCAACCATCTCTAAGAGAAAGTCGATAGATAATGTCGGTTCCCGTGAGAATGAAACAAGTCCTTTTAAGAGGAACTTGAGTGGTTTGGAAAGTTGAAGTGCAGTGCGTCACTTGGGTCCATGACGTCTTGTCTTCAATACCGATGTTACCATCGTAGCATATGAATTGAACCCGGTTTACGCCCTAAGGTTGAATAAATGGAGGCTATTTGTTTTCACCCTTTCCTCATTCAATTCTTTTAATTCTTCAACCCTTGATGCTTACGAGACTTCATAGCTAGAACCTTGTTGGGTTTATTCCAAGACTAGCTCGATCTTAGTCCGCACTCTTCCCATATCTCATTTTTCTCCTTTTATCATCATACCTAAGGACTTCTACACTAACTAGTGGATTGTCCCTGGTAGATCCCTCCGGTTACGGTGGATCATGGGAACACATACCTAACCTTATCATCCTTATATCACCGTACATAAAGTAAAGTTGGTCGGTCAATTTGGTATTGTTCATACGCCATTGGAACCAATTGAAAACCATTTGAGAATCAATTCGGATACTTGTGATTTATTATCAAAGCATTTTGTACTGAATTGTTTTTGATATTTTTAGAACGCGAACTCCCCTCAACATGTGCATCAAGTATTTGAAAATGTTTTGCACACGGAGGCAAGAGAAAGAATTAACTTATTTGATTACCATTTTCTAAAGATATCAACATCACTTCCCACATCAAATCAAGTAGATATAGCATTTCTGGGAAGGATGAGGTTTCCATAAATTTGCTCCCCCTCAATATGTGCCTCGAGGTTTGAAAAGAGTTTTGCACATACTAGAGGGAACCTGCACATTGGAATGGATGATCACGTTTCAAATTAAAGGTTTAAGATAGATGCTCCCCCTCAACATGTGCATTGAAAATTTTGAAATCGTTTGTCACATGTGGGCAGGATAGCATGTACATCCTTATAAAACCATTTGCCGAATTATCAGTTTAAATCCAATTTAAATCACACATTCTCCCCCGATCACAATTATCAAATCATTTGAGATTTGTGATCTCGTATAGATTTAAATTGATTTTGAAAGCTTTTAAGGAGAATTGTGACTTGATTGTGAAAGCGTTTGAACTGATAAGGATCGGATTTTGAGACTTTAAACTCCATTGATAAAACATGCATTAATATCTTTTGAAAACAATTTAATGCCAAATAACTTTTAATTTAATTGAAATCATTCCCCCTCAATCAATGACATAGGTTGTTGATTGAGAGATAGAGATTTTGACAAATAAGTCCCGATGATTATCAAAATGGAGATCGAGTTATTTTTCAAAGCATTTAGTTTTCAATGGATAAATGTTTATAGAATCGAGCATGGAATTTTGAAAACATGAAAAGACATGGCTCTGTTCTTTCTTTTAAAACCGGGTTATTGCACGAAAATGACAATAAACCATGTTTCTCTTTCTCCCAAAATAATTTTTGATTTTTTTTTTTTTTTTATATATAATATATTGAACAATATCTAAAGTCCGTGTCATTCTTTGAATGACATCTCAAAGACCGTAGATATTATCGAATCGAGAAAGACATGACAAAAAGACAATATTTTTGAAGATTTTTGAATTTTCAAATTTTATGGATTTTGAAAGTTTTATATTTTTCTATTTGATTTTTGAAGGTTTTATAATTTTGTATTTTGTTTTTCAATAGATATATACAAGAGATAGATGAAGATAGACCTTTACTCCTCGTCTTCCTCCACGAAGGCGTTTGAGTGTTACGGTTGAAGGCTTTTCAAGCCAAGTCGTGGAAGAATAAACTCAAAGCGTTCTCTTGGAAGAGCTTTGGTGAAGATGTGCGCTAGCGATATTCGGACCTCACAAAGTATAGTTCCACCACACCTTTTCCACTTGTTCCACGATGAAATGATGTCGAATATCGATATGCTTTGCTCTTGAGTGTTGAACGTTGTTGCATGAGAGAGCAATAGCACTTTATTATCACAAGACTGAGAGGATTTTGTTGAATTCAAAGCCATAGTCGGATAATTGAGATCTCATCCATAAGATTTGAGCACAACAAGATGACATGGCTATGTATTCAGCCTCTGTAGAGGAAATAGAAGTACTCATTTGCTTCTTTGAAGACCACTCACAAGCTTATCACCCAAAAGCGAGCACCTCGAGGACGTGCTTGACGTGTATCTTGACAACTGCATGATCGGCATACGCATAGGCCGTTAGTGACATACGGTGTCCTTCGGTACCAAAGTCCCATATTGATGGTTCCTTGGAGATCTTGAAAGACCCGCTTAAGCTCGCTTCAAGGTGCTTTTAGTAGGCTTAGCACGGTATCTAGCACACATGCAAACAAACGAACAAGATGTACGGTCTACTAGCGATGAGGTACATCGTGGATCCAATCATACTCCGATATTTTGTTTGGTCAATCATGATCCACGAGAGGTCCTCATCTAGTTTGGTTCGGTCGATCATGGGGTGTCAGCGGTCACATGAATCAAATCCAAATTTCTTTAAAATCTCATTGCATATTTAGATTGATTTATGAAAATGCCTCCGGACTTTGATAAATTTGTAATCCCAAGAAAATGACATTTGTCCCATCATTGACATTTGAAACTTTGAACTCATTTCATTTGAAAACGATCACATTCCATTGGGTGCATCGAGGCAAAAATAATATCATCAACATAAATTTGAACATGAGTTAAATGTTTGCACGACTTCACGGTGAACAATGTAGGATCAATGCTCCTTTGATGAATCCGGTTGATAGAAGAAACTTTGTGATGTATCATACCATGCCCTTGGAGCTTGCTTTAAACCGTAAAGAGCCTTCTTCAAGCGATAAGCGTGAGTAGGATGCTCTTGATTCACAAATCCTTGAGGTTGGGCGGCGTGAGCGACTTCTTTAAGATCTCCGTTCGAAATGCCGTCTTTACATCCATCGATATACTACCATGTTCTTACTAGCAACATTAGCCGAAAGATTCGATTGCCTCGATTCGAGCAAGCTGGAGCAAAAGATTCTTCAAAGTCTATACCCTCCTCTGACGATATCCTTTAGCAACTAATCGAGCCTTATTCTTCAACACATCACCATGCTCATCAAGTTTTACTTTGAAGATCCATTTTAGAGCTATAATCATAGCACGATCTGGGCGGTACTAACTCCCATACATCAAGGCGATCAAACTCATGAATTTCATCTTGCATGGCATTGAACCATTATCTTCATTCATGGCGGTTTAACATCTTTTGGTTCGATCTTAGATAGTACGGAGTTGAAGAAGCACCATAAGGCATCGGTTGCGAGTTGTTTCGGGTTGATACAGACGAGAGGATTTCCAATGATGTTGTCTAAGGGGTGATCATGAGTCCATTTTCCGATGTGTTCATGTGGCAATTGTTGAGGAACCGAGGTAGCCGAGTCGATGTCTCTGAAGAAGATGGTTACGATGATGATTCGGGAGTAGCAAATATGTTTTCAAATGGAGCATCTTGAGAGTAGCAAAGGGATTAACTTCATCATTGATGCGAAACATTTCCATGATGTACATTTGAAGAATGATGATTTGTTGATGAGGCGAAGGATCGGTGAAGGTGCTTCTTGACTTAAAGATATTGAGGCCGAGGGATTGGCTTCATTAAACGGAATATGAGCATCCTCTGTGTGGGAATCATCACCTCATTAGTAATTGAATCATACAGTTCATCAAACATAGGATCAAACAATTTCTTTACATCATCTTCGATGGAGGTACATATGGAGTTTCTTGAGAGGAGTTTGGAACAAGGATGAACCAATGGGACTGTTTTGAAGTGCGGGTCTGAGCTGGAGTGTCCAGGAGCCATTTGACCGGTCGACTCATCAAACGTAACGTGAATTGTTTCCATGATATTTCGGGTTCTTTGTTGTAGATTCGGTATCCCTTTTGTTTGGTGCATATCCTACAAATACTCCAATGTCGCCTTTAGCCACGAGTTTGCCCAAGTCTTGACCTCATTAGTTGGATAGCACAAGGCACCAAACACACGAAGGAAAGATAGATTAGGTTTTCTGTTGTGGATGAGTTCATATGGAGTTTTCCATGAATAGTGTGAATCGGGGAGCGATTTTGTGTGTAGCATGCGGTGGCAATTGCTTGACCCAGAGAAACATTGGAACCTTTGAGTAGATCAACATTGTTCTAGCGGCTTCAACAAGAGTACGATTTCGTCTTTCAACTACACCGTTTTGTTGAGGGGTTCGTGGAACACTTCTTTGATGGCTGATTCCAACGCTTTCATAGAATTCACTAAGTTGTTTGTTGACAAACTCGGTTCCATTGTCCTTACGATAATTCGACCGTTTTGTTTAGTCGAACTGCATGTTGTTTGATGAGTTTGATGATGATATCGGAGTTTCATCCTTTGTCCTTAAGAACTTGACCGGTGAATCTAGGTAATCATCAACCACAACGCACCTCATTGGTCCACCCCCAAATTACATTTTTGCATTTTGAATGGAATTCACGGGGATTGGATTGTCATAGCATCACGATTCTGAGATATATTGAGCGACCTAAAGTGTCGTTTAAAAAGAACATCGTTTGATTTAATAAAACAATCGAGTTTACAAAGTATAGGTCCCAAATGAAAATCATCTTGTGCGGAAATAAGTTTGTTACAATTCAAGCGATGTTTTAAAGTCACGCCAAATGTAAGTGAGACGCGTCGTCATCGCGACTCCATGATGTGTCCACATGCATGCTATGAAGTGAATGCCTTAGATACACGAGATAAAAACATGCTAAAAGTGTCAACACAAAGGTTGAGTGAGTTCATAGAGTTTGTGTTGAAATGTAAAGCCTTTCAAAATCGTTTATGCAAAGAAAGGCATTAGTAAATCCACCCGTTCCAAGTTCCGCCCATACAAAACTTGCAACCCGTGTGTTCACAACCCACCGCCAAAATGTGTATAGTTTATGTTCAAGCGCATGATGTCAAACAAAATCACATAATAGTGCATGACTTAATGTATCAATAGTTACTTGACATAATTATACCAAGACATTTAGTTCAATGAAAATCCCAAGACATTAAAATCAATGATGTTCCCAAGACATTTAGCTCAATAATAATCCCAAGACATTCAGCTCAATGATAATCCCAAGACATTCATTCAATGATAATCCCAAGACATTCGGCCATGATAATCCCAAGACATTCACTCAATGATAATATACTAAGACAATTGAAGCATGCAAATCTGCTACTCCGTATGACTAAACGTTTAGTTCGGATAAACATATAGTTTGCAAATATTCATGAATGTCATGAAAATAATTGAGCATGTATCTCCCCAAAGAGTTTAATAAAACAATTAAAAGAGTAGGGGGCTATGACTCACTTGGTAAAATGAGGCGATGACAAAAGTGAGTACACCGAGATGTAGTGTGATGCTTTAACCTTGACCTATTATGAATGTTATGATATGTCATGAGTTATGATGTAATGTTATGCATCCATTTCAGTATGTTATTTATACCATTTGTGAGCTTTGAAAATAATACTTATCGTCGAAAAATACTCTTTTGACGTCTTGACCATTCTTAAATTATTTTACAAGTATTTACGTCAAAATGTCATCCTACAATAGTTTCTTAATGATTTATTGTGAAATTATAACTTTTAATCGCAAAACAATGTCGTTGGAAATTTCATGAAGGTGACAAAAATGGCTTTGGAAAACTAGTCGTAAAATGGTGTCGTCGAAAGTTAAGAAACGAACTCAACGGTTTTGGAAAGCTTGTATCAAAATCTAAGTTTTAGTACATGAGTTTTCGTCATAAAGGTCTCGAACATAAAGATAATAAAGGTTAAATATGGTGATTTTGTCCAAATGGGGTTTAAAAAGTGAGTTTCGGCAAAGTTTAAGCAACCGTAAATAATTTATTACAACTCCGCTATTCAAACGGTTAGTCATTTTGAAAAATATGCTTGGTAATCTCACTTTTATTAAAAGACATCTCGTTACAAAAAGTTCTACGTCAACGTTAAAAATAGCCTTCAATATGGCCATTTTGTTTACCGTAACACTTGTCAAATATAAATAATATAGTTTTTCTTAAATAAGAAAGTTACGGCAATTTTATGAAAACGTGTATATTTTAGTCGTTATAAATCCGTTTTCTACGTATTATACGTCCTTAGCTTCGTATCAAAGTATACTAATATATTTTTGATAAGTCGAAATAATTTATAAAGCTTAAGACTCGTTTTTGACTCGTACAAAACAAAAACAACTTCTTGAAATTTTCGAAAATGTATATTTCGTCGTCAAACTTGAAAAATTCATAACTTCTTCGTTATAACTCCGTTTTAATCCGTTCAAGCCGCCACGGATTCGTTTTTAAAGTATATTTCTAAATATCTAGGCCAAAAATTCGTGTCTACTGTCGGATTTTCCAGAAATACAAAACAAGATCAGACCACTTTTTATACTTACCGAAAAGAGTTTTTCTCGTACTAAACCTATTCCAATCCCTTCAAAACAACTCCAAAGCTATTCTAATCCTACCATACACCTTCTTAGGGTGTCATGGGTTCCTAAACATCATCAAGACCAATATATAACAAGGGATAAATTATAGGATGACTTATATGTATAAAACTCTAAAAACAATGTTAAAAATGGTATAAATAACTATAAGTCTTGCATGCTTGCTCAAAAATGAAGAAATAAATATGAAATGAAAATGAAAGATATAAAATGAAAGTGATATGCTTACTAGTTACTTGATGAGGTGATAAGGACAAGGATTAAACCTAAACACCCTAGGTTTTTATTTCAAAACCTTTAATAAGAGTGTAACTAGATTGTGTTAAACTTGATCTTGAAAATTTTGATGATTTCTTCTTAACACCTTGTAGAACCGGTTTTATGGAGAGGAAGAACAAGATAGAGAGAAACTCTTGATTGAAATGTATTATTGTGGTGAATGGAGTGTCAAAGAAATGTTGAGTGTAGATCTATATATGTAAGAAACAAATTTTTACCAACTTTGACTAACCCCCCCCCTTTGGCCGGATTCTAGGGGAAGTGTTTCACAAATATTTTTTTTTTCTTTTCTTTTATAATGTATGTAATTGTGTATATAAAGGTGTAAGTAAAATGTAGTTAAGTACAATATGTTGTAACTTGTATATATTTGTGAAATTAGAGTAGTATTGACTAAAAATAAGTTTTAATAGGCCAAAGTAAAATATATTGTAGTGATGAAAATTGTAAAAATACGTTTCTTGTAAAATTTGAGTGATATAGTAATTATCGTGTAGTTTTTAAGAAAAGCGTCGTAATAATATAAATTTAACGATTTATATACGAAATAAATTTAAAACACTAGGTAAACTCAAAATATTATTTTACAAACTAAAGTAAGTATAAAAATATGTCGGGATCATTTTGGAAGTATCGGATTAAATGTTCAAAATAATAACTTACGCGATAACGTTTATTTAATATGAAATTTACGCGTTCAATGTGAAATGCAAAGTCATGAATGAACTAACATGATGCAAATGATGCTAATGAAATGTAGACTAAACTTAGTCTATATGAAATGTTCGTGATGATATGATCATGAATTAGCAGCTAAACCATTAAAGTTCACGCAATTTGGAACACGTAAACCTAGTTTACGATAAATGATGAAATAGTGAAGCATGAATTGTTTTGAGAAATGACACGAAAGTACGAGTTGTCACATTCGCCCATCAAAAGGAATTCAGTCCACAATTCGATTCGTGATAGTCTATCGAATTTTTGAGTCTTGATGAATAACGAGGAGAGAAGACATGGAGAAGTGTCGTTCTGACTATCGATGATTGAGAGTGTATAAACATCATAGTAGAAAAATATCGGATGAATCTCTCATAAGTAACACTTTGAATTGGAACATGTGAAAATTTTTGCTTGCACTAAGATTTATAAGTAACCGCTCCCAACATAACATGATCCTCCGAATTAGACATAGTTAGCTAGGCTATGTATAATTAAGGAGTAACGATGACGTGACGTTCGGTTTAGTCGTTATAACTCTCAATGTTTACAAAGATTTAAAATTGTGATCATTAAAATGGTCGTTAAAGTAAAAAGAATTAAAATTCTCGTAAATGATATCGAATCGAAAGGAAATAAAGTACGATAGATGAGAATATTTTACAACAAGTGGTTTATCAAAAGTAGTACATCTTAAGTTATAAAGATTCGGATCGATGGAAAACATAAACTTAGTACGACATAGTACATAAGGAGAAATTAAGGCATTAGTTTCGAACTTCTTGGTCTTCAGCGTCGTTGATACCTTGACGAGCTCCTCCTCCTCCTAACATGTATGCATTCCCATGAGCACCATCAACTTGTTGACCTTGGTTTTGAGGACATTGATTCCGATAGTGTCCTTGCTCCCACATCCGAAACACGTAACTATGGTCTTGCCTCTACAATTCGGCATGGTGTCCTAGTTTTGACACTTGTAGCACTAACAGGCAAGACCCGTGTGATGATACTTACATCGATTACATAGTGGGTAGGTTCGGCATAACCTCTACCTTCTATTGGTGTAGCAACATAAACCATTCGGCTCCTTGTCCTCTATTCTGTTGTTGATGATGGTTAGTGTTACGGTTTTGGTTGTTGTTATTGTAACCTCCTTGGTCATTTTCCCATTTTCTTTTGTTGTTGTTGATTTGGTTATAAATCGTTGTTGTTGTTGTTGTTTTGGTTATTGTTGTAGTTGATGCGGTTGTTGGTATTGTTATTACGGTTGATGTTGGTGATGTTGTCCTCTTTACTACTTGTGCCATGAGCTTTTGAGACAATCGAATAGATTCCTCAATCGTTTGGGATCAAGGAAGTCACATCGCCTTGAATAATCTGGAAGTCCTTCAATGAAAGCCTCTAGTAGCTTCTCATTATCCGAAACCATAGATGGGCATAACACGGCCAATTCTTGAAACCTTGAATGTAGTATCAATGTCATACCAATAGTTACCAACTCATAGAATTCGGTCTCCAACTTCTTCACCGAATGCGGACAACACTTCTTTGTTACCAAACCTTTGAATTGCTCCCAGTGAGCTTGAAAGCATTTTCCATTCCATCGGTGAGCATAAGAGTTCCACCACGACAACGCTCCATCAAGTAGTGTACTGTAGCAAACTTGACCTTGCTATCATCCGGAAATTACATAACAAAAACACGGACTCCAATTTCTCGAACCATCGAACCATGGCGGTGGCTCCTTCGGTACCTCTAAACTTAGTGGGATCTCCACTTTGAAATCCTTATACGAACGACTTTTAACTCCGGACCCTCCTGCATTTCCGATGTGACAGAGCTGGCGACTTGACTTCCCTCGCAATTCTAGCGGCTTCGGCGAGCTGCCTCAAAGCCTCAGCAGCAGCCACCGCTTCCCTTTCAATCCTTAGAGCATCGGCTATGCTATCCCTTACCAACTTTTGAATAGCCGCTTGGTCATTTCGGGTGTAGCTTTCTTCGCCGCCATATCTTCTTCAAAATAAGAGGAAAGGGTGAGACGTAACAAAGTCCTATGTTAATAATAAGCGCTCTAAAGAGATGTGATAAGAAATGATAAGTTTGAGGTTATTTTTCAAAATGATCGACGGTTTCCGAAAAGATGGGTTATGAGATGTCGTAAGTGCTTCAAATGTAAGATGGTTTAGTGACTTAGTGTGTGAATAGCGTGTAACTCGACATGCTAGTGGTGAAGCAAAGGGTGAGTGACTTTGCCCTACTTAAAGGTTTATCTCGGCATTCGGCGTTATCGGTGATGAGTCAACGATATTAAAATTGCGATAGGAATGACAAAGCATTCACCACATTAGAGTATGAGGAAAGAATAATGGAATGGGCATTTAAAGGCATCCATGTGACAATCGATATGAAATGAAAGTAAATAACTCGAAAATGTATGTATAAACCGCATGTAAAGTGAACATGCACTTATGATGAAATGATGAGATGCTATGATAATGTAGTTATAGTCTAGGTCAATGATGCAACCTAGTTCTCTATAACCGAAGCTCGATACCAATCTGTCACACCCCAATTACATTTTGCGGTGGAATGGAATTCACGAGGATTGATGGCATAGCATCACATTCTAGATATATTGAGCGACCTAAAGTGTCGTTTAAAAAGAACATCGTTTGATTTAATAAAACAATCGAGTTTACAAAGTATAGGTCCCAAATGAAAATCATCATTTGCGGAAATAAGTTTGTTACAATTCAAACGATGTTTTAAAGTACGTAAAACCCAAGTGAGAAGTCGTCATCGCGACTCCATGATGTGTCCACATGCATGCTATGAAGTGAATGCCTTAGATACGAGATAAAAACATGCTAAAAGTGTCAACACAAGGTTGAGTGAGTTCATAGGTTTGTGTTGAAATGTAAAGCCTTTCAAAATCGTTTATGCAACAAAGGCATTGTAATCCACCCGGTTCAAGTTCCGCCCATACAAAACTTGCAACTTTGTGTTTCACAACCACTTGCCAAAATGTGTATAGTTTATGTTCAAGCGCATGATGTCAAACGAATTCACATAATAGTGCATGACTTAATGTATCAATAGTTACTTGACATAATTATACCAAGACATTTAGTTCAATGAAAATCCCAAGACATTCAGCTCAATGATGTTCCCAAGACATTTAGCTCAATAATAATCCCAAGACATTCAGCTCAATGATAATCCCAAGACATTCAGCTCAATGATAATCCCAAGACATTCAGTTCCATGATAATCCCAAGACATTCAGCTCAATGATAATATACTAAGACAATTCTAAGCATGCAAAACTACTACTCCGTATGACTAAACGTTCAGTTCAGATAAACATATAGTTTGCAAATATTCATGAATGTCATGAAAATAATTGAGCATGTATCTCCCCCAAAGAGTTTAATAAAACAATTAAAAGAGTAGGGGCTATGACTCACTTGGTAAAATGAGGCGATGACAAAAGTGAGTACACCGAGATGTAGTGTGATGCTTTAACCTTGACCTATTATGAATGTTATGATACGTAATGAGTTATGATGTAATGTTATGCATGCATTTCGTATGTTATTTATACCATTTGTGAGCTTTGAAAATAATACTTATCGTCGAAAAATACTCTTTTGACGTCTTGACCATTCTTAAATTATTTTACAAGTATTTACGTCAAAATGTCATCCTACAATAGTTTCTTAATGATTTATTGTGAAATTATAACTTTTCGTCGTAAAATAATGTCGTTGGAAATTTCATGAAGGTGACAAAAATGGCTTCGAAAAGCTAGTCGTAAAATGGTGTACGTCGAAAGTTAAGAAACGAACTCAACGGTTTTGGAAAGCTTGTATCAAAATCTCGAAGTTTTAGTACATGAGTTTTCGTCATAAAGGTCTCGAACATAAAGATAATAGAGGTTAAATATGGTGATTTTGTCCAAATGGGGTTTAAAAAGTGAGTTTCGGCTAAGTTTAAGCAACCGTAAATAATTTATTACAACTCCGCTATTCAAACGGTTAGTCATTTTGAAAAATATGCTTGGTAATCTCACTTTTATTAAAAGACATCTCGTTACAAAAAGTTCTACGTCAATGTTAAAAATAGCCTTCAATATGGTCATTTTGTTTACCGTAACACTTGTCAAATATAAATAATATAGTTTTTCTTAAATAAGAAAGTTACGGCAATTTTATGAAAACGTGTATATTTTAGTCGTTATAAATCCGTTTTCTACGTATTATACGTCCTTAGCTTTGTATCAAAGTATACTAATATATTTTTGATAAGTCGAAATAATTTATAAAGCTTAAGACTCGTTTTTGACTCGTACAAAACAAAACAACTTCTTTGAAATTTTCGAAAAATGTATATTTCGTTGTCAAACTTGAAAAATTCATAACTTCTTCGTTATAACTCCGTTTTAATCCGTTCAAGCGACCACGGATTCGTTTTAAAGTATATTTTCTAAATATCTAGGCCAAAAATTCGTGTCTCCAACTGTCGGATTTTCCAGAAATACAAAACAAGATCAGACCACTTTTTATACTTATCGAAAAGAGTTTTCTCGGACTAAACCTATTCCAATCCCTTCAAAACAACTCCAAAGCTATTCTAATCCTACCATACACCTTCTTAGGGTGTCATGGGTTCCTAAACATCATCAAGACCAATATATAACAAGGGATAAATTATAGGATGACTTATATGTATAAAACTCTAAAAGCAATGTTAAAAATGGTATAAATAACCATAAGTCCTGCATGCTTGCTCAAAAATGAAGAAATAAATATGAAATGAAAATGAAAGATATAAAATGAAAGTGATATGCTTACTAGTTACTTGATGAGGTGATAAGGACAAGGATTAAACCTAAACACCCTAGGTTTTTATTTCAAAACCTTTAATAAGAGTGTAACTAGATTGTGTTAAACTTGATCTTGAAAATTTTGATGATTTCTTCTTAACACCTTATAGAACCGGTTTTATGGAGGAAGAACAAGATAGAGAGAACTCTTGATTGAAATGTATTATTGTGGTGAATGGAGTGTCAAAGAAATGTTGAGTGTAGATCTATATATGTAAGAAACAAATTTTACCAACTTTGACTAACCCCCCTTTGGCGGATTCTAGGGAAGTGTTTCACAAATATTTTTTTTCTTTTCTTTTATAATGTATGTAATTGTGTATATAAAGGTGTAAGTAAAATGTAGTTAAGTACAATATGTTGTAACTTGTATATATTTGTGAAATTAGAGTAGTATTGACTAAAAATAAGTTTTAATAGGCCAAAGTAAAATATATTGTAGTGATGAAAATTGTAAAAATACGTTTCTTGTAAAATTTGAGTGATATAGTAATTATCGTGTAGTTTTTAAGAAAAGCGTCGTAATAATATAAATTTAACGATTTATATACGAAATAAATTTAAAACACTAGGTAAACTCAAAATATTATTTTTACAAACTAAAAGTAAGTATAAAAATATGTCGGGATCATTTTTGGAAGTATCGGATTAAATGTTCAAAATAATAACTTACGCGATAACGTTTATTTAATATGAAATTTACGCGTTCAATGTGAAATGCAAAGTCATGAATGAACTAACATGATGCAAATGATGCTAATGAAATGTAGACTAAACTTAGTCTATATGAAATGTTCGTGATGATATGATCATGAATTCGCCGCTAAACCATTAAAGTTACGCGAATTTGGAACACGTAAACCTAGTTTACGATAAATGATGAAATTGTGAAGCATGAATTGTTTTGAGAAATGACCTGAAAGTACGAGTTGTCACAACAACTAACACATATTTCTTCCCAAAGATATTCGCACACCTCATAGGTCCACATAAATCCATATGAATCATATGAAGAACTTACGTAGCCGAGTTAGTAGGTTTGGGTTTATGGGCATACTTCTTGCTTTTTCCCAATTGACATCTTTGAACAAAGATGGTCCTTTTCATACTTTAGTCTAGGTAAACCTACAACTAAGTCTTTTACGGAAAGATGCGTTGATGGTGCCAAAGTTCAAGTGATTGAGGCGACGATGCCATAACCATGACTTTGTTTTGGAAGCCTTTGATAAAAGCGATTGGAGAGGCCCTCATCATGTCATCGATAGAGATGGTGTAAAGGTTTGAGCCACGAGTTCCTTTTAACAGTTCCTTACCATTAAGATCTCTAACAAAGCGGTATGTTTTACGAATGCAACTTCTAGATCGGAATCACGAATTGACCAACAGAGAGAGCAGTTATGGCCCAAACCTTCTACATAGTAAACTCTAGAGATGACACTATCACCAACAACATAATCTCCATAACCCATAATAGCACCGAAATGATCATTACCAAATCTAACGGTCCAGATGAATTTGCTCACGAAGTTCATGGCGCGACCGATCTCCAGGTCATATGCTTGGAGCGACTGAGTCCGGTACCAGAGCGATTTGAGCGATCTGCGGTTGAACACGACAAGAATGGATAAGCGGACAATTGGAATCCCATGCAAGAATGGGTTCCATTTGGTTAGTAACATTGTTTGGAACACCCACATCGAAATAGAAGCATTCATATCGAAAGTGAGGCAATGGAATCATTGTGAATAGATGCGATACTAGTGTCGATATTAGCCACATTCATAGTGTGATCACTTCTTAAGGGAATAGTTCTACCAAGTAGGCATCCATTTTCTAGTGGGCATTATCGATTAGTCTTATGACCAATGGTATCCAATAGAAGCCTATTTTCTTGAATGTTCTTCCGTGGGTTTCCATTGTTTTCTAACTTTCTTCGTTTTGCCTTTTAGCCTTCTTAGCATGAATTTTAGCATTAACAATATTAACTTGACAATTAACATCATTAGCGAACATTAACACCACATTCATGATTAGAAGCAATTCAAGCGGTCATCGATACACGATTTGCAAATAGTATCGAATTCGAATTAATTACGATGCGCCTATGGCTAATACTAGAATCAACACGATTCGTTTTATTCGATTCAAACTTAAAGTTCCTAGATTGTTCTTCTACTCTTTTCCAAAGGCACATTCTTAGCTTGCGAGGTCCTATCATTCCTTGTATTGTCTTGAGACTTTGACTGCTCCCTTTAATGTCACCGATTACTCCTGCAGAGGAATAGGAACATTAGTTTGTTTTACTACTCTTTGCACCACTGTTTAGATGTCTTGGGATCTGAACTTCATGCGGGTGCACTAAGGTTCACTTTCTTAAAACTAGAGGTACTGAGATTAGTACTCCTAGAAGGCATCTTTGAGTTCTCTCTCTTAGCATTGATGGATCTAGAATCGAACTACTCAAGGGTACACTACGGTTCACATTCAAAACATTGGGAATCGAGTGCATATCATATTGGCATTAGGCATCGAGCATGGAATCAAAGGTTAACTCTCTCACCTAATGTCTTTGGGCATATTGTGATCAAGCATTCTAAGATTTCTTGAGATCGTTTGGCATATAAGCAGCATGTCCAATTGCATTATCATGAGGTTTCTCTAGCTTATCCTCTTCAACAATCTCACGCAGACATTCTAGGCAATCCTTAAGGGATGAGAAGTATGTTTGAATGGCAAGTTTGTTGTTCCTTAGATGAGGAGGGACATATGTCACGGATAAAGCATATTTATTACAAGATTGAACCTTTGATACAACATTCTCCCCATTGGTCATTGGCATTTTCCCTTTACGACCCTTGATTCTCAATTTCCTTTTGCAATGAAGCTATTTGTTCGTTGTTTTTTTTCTGAGTGACTTTAATTGATTCAAACAACTCATTGAAATGACGTTTAACCTTTTCATTTTCTTCTAGAAAACTTTCGTTTTCCTTTTGTAAAGCATTTACTAGGTTTTGAAGATGAAACGTTTGAGAGTTACGAGAATCTAAAGGAGGTGGCATTTGGGAGCTGTCATATTGTTCGTTTGACCCTTTAATTGAGAGATTTGGGCTTTCAACTTTCGATCGTGTTACATGAGCTTGAATCATTCATCTCGTTTGTTAATTTGAAAAAGCGCATCAAACTCGGAGCATCGAAGATGTCTTGATATTTGAAGTTTTGACATTTTCTTTGAGATGTTGATATTTTAGTTGTAGATTAAAATACTCAACTTCTAGTTTAGAAAAATGTTTAACCAAATTGTCGTGATCATCTAGTTCAATTTTCTCATTTAGTTTAGAATTAGTTTTTCAAGCTCAATGACACGATCATGGGAGACTTTCGGGCCACGAGATAGTTCATGAAATTTGGAAGCATTAATAGAGCAATTTGAAGCGATAAAAAGACATCTTGAGCAACACATTCGGTAATAAGATTCTCATTTAATGTATGCGGGTTCTTTCTCTCAATCTCATTATATTTCAGTGCACGCTCATAGTCACTAACTTCAACAACCATTGCATCAAATTCCTTTTCCATTCCCTTAATATCGGTTTCTATCCCTTTTTAAGACTCTCAAAGTGATCCTTTAGAAGTTTAAAGAAGGGCATGACCTCGATTAAATAACATTCTTTCATTTGTTCAAAACCCCTTTCTCCTTGATTATACATGGGTGTGATCTTTTTCTTGCAAGTTTTCTCAAAATCAACAAATAGTTGAAATATAACGTATTGGCTAATTAATGTCTTGCTTTTAGTGGCAATTGTTCTAGGTACAAGATGCATTGGTGTATTAGGAGGATACACGGTTGCTCTCAGGCATTTTCCTAAGGGAGGTTTGTTTCAACAATATTTTCCGCTTTACGCTTATCTAAGTCTTTTTCCGAAGACTTGTTCGGGAGTCAACAAAGTCTCGAGGCTTAAACTTGTTCAAGGAAATCTAGTTTTCCTTCTTATAATCATGAGGAGTGATAATTATGTTTTCTCTTTGCATTTGGGATCATTTGTTTCTTATTCATCTTCTCCCTAGTGATTTCATTTGATTTCTTATCTTCCTCGATTGCACTCAACGCAACTAGGTTTACGCCTAGGTTTAAGGATTTCATTACCATCATAAAGCACCTTATGAGCATTTCTAGCCTTTTAATTACCTCTGGTTTGGTTCCTCAACAAGGGAATGCTATGCTTATCGCTTAAGACTCGATGTTTAGTGACCATGTGAGCGATCGAATGGTGTTTCCTTGTATGTACAACTTGTTTTCAAGTTTGTTTTTCAAAGTTTTCGATTGGAAAAATCTCTCAAGAGTTTTGATTCCTTTGCATTAAATTCTTGCTTAAGCATTTTCACATTTTCTTGAAGTTCTTGTTTTGCTTATTTGTTTTAGAAAGTTTTTCTTGCAAGGAATGTAATTCTTGTTTCAATACTTCTTCTAAACTTACTTTTTCTAATTCTGTACTCACTTGGTCATCCATTTCCTGCTCACGAGTGGTCAACTCAAATTTTGCACGTTGTTCATAAATAGCAACACGTTCCTTATAGGAATTTAGTTGAAATTACGGAATCATCGGGGGCACATGCGGTGTATTCATCAAAGACATAGTCATTGTTGATCGCAGAAGATCCATCATTTGGTACAATTTCACTTTCACTTAGTTTCACGTATTGATCGTATGGGACAATATTGTTATTACCCATATTTTCAACATTTGATTCAAAAGTTTCGATTGATTGTACTTTGTCATGCATCTGCTGCACATCAGCATCATCGTATAGTTTTAATACCTCAGAGATGAGTTTGTCCTTGGATGTGCCAGCTTGTGGTGAAGAAGAGATCTTGGGAGAAACCATTGGATAAATGCTAGCCATAAAAATTGTGTGTGCGATGGGTCCATCATCTACATCAGTCGTATGCATCACGATCGGCGACTTGAAAGGCATTCGATGATTGTGACCTATCTCACGAATAGGTCGCTCATCCACATCGCATCATAGGTCTTGGCATTACCCTCGGCAAGAACAACAATTCCTCTTCATCCAAAGCGGCACCATTGTCACGAGCTTGTGCCGCATCATCTTATCTCGAAGTAATCGGCATTACATGGGCGCTTTGGAGATGTGCGGTTCCTTGCAATGTATCCTTCACCACCACAGTTATAACATTTGATTGGCTTAGCTTGACCTTGGTTACCATTTCTTCCTCGATTCGGTTGCCAACATATCCTCTCCGGCTCCACCTCTTCCTTTATCATCTTGTCTTTCTGAACTGGGTGCCCCATAATTTTCCCATCTACGATCAAAGCATGGTTGTGAAGATTGGAGGTGGTTCGGATCTCATTGCGGTGTGGAGTTTGTTGGTGTGAGGTGAAAGTGTCTGTTTTCTTTTACCATGAGCGTTAGTTGAGTGATGAAATGTTCCATGACAAGATTTGCATCGAGTTGTTTGAACCTTGGATCGAAAATGGGTTTGTGATTATCATCATTCGTGGGTGCAACTTGAGAAGCATTGGTGGAAGTCCCATCATTTGTGAAGAAGGGTTGAATCATTTGTAGACCTTGTTTCTCCACGACCTTTGAACCGATCAAGAATCCTCTTTTCAAACATGGCATGTCTCTCATTACGAAGGAGGAAGGCATAGAGTTGCTCATAGTTTGTATCCTTCAATCCTTTAGTGAGCTTCACAACTGTGACAAACTTGTGCCATTCGGGATTCATGTTGTTCACAAATTTTGAGTTCAATGAATGTTAGGCATAGTCATTCGATGTTCCTCATGTCATTCACTAACTTATGAAATCTCACATAGTACTCATAGACATTCTCATCGGTTTCATCTTGAAGTGCTCAAATTAGTCATAGAGTTGGGATTCTCTCTTCCATAGTTAATTCGAACACGAGAGAAGCATCTTAACGTTATCCCAAACGCCTTTGCATCGGTGTTATGATTGATCGACTTGTGGATGTCTTTAGGAAGACCTTGAAGAACAATGTTTGAAGCCACGATATACGCATCGAATCTCTTTTTCCTTATCATCAAGCTCATCATACATCTTAGGTCATCCATTCCGTAAGCAAGTACCATCTTCATTAGTATCAAGTATGTCTCTAGTCGTCTCAACTCGATATGGTCCTTCATCAATGGATTTGAGAATGTTGACACCATTTTCCTTTCAAGGCAATACAATCTGATTCGTTGAGCCCAAGAATCGTAGTCGATTGTCAAGCATGGGTGGACGAGTATCCGAGCCATTTGCTTGAACATCCTCGGCGACATTGGAGATGACGGAAGGAGCGTTGGTAGATATGTTAACAGATTATACGGATTTTATAACTCTATGATTAAATCGGAAATAGATTCTTTCACGGATTTTACTAAATCAAGAAAACCGTAAACAATCACTCAAGTCGCTAGAAGATAATGCACTAAGTCGCTAGAAGATAATGCACTAAGTCGCTGAAGATAATGCACTAAGTCGCTAGAAGATAATGCACTAAGTCGCTAACACTTAATTAAGCTAGAGCACTAAGTCGCTAGAGTCCCAAGTCGCTAGACAAAAGCAAGTCGCTAAGTAGTAACTCGCTAACCCTCAAGTCGCTAGCAAAATTTTGGCGACAATTAAGCTACACAAGTCGCTAGAAATACAAGTCGCTAAAGAGCAACTCGCTCTGGACCAAGTCGCTACCACCAAGTCGCTACTCGTAGAGTAGAGTCCACTACTTGTACTTTAACTCGCTAGATCTAACTCGCTAGGTTTAACAACGTAACTCGCTACAATTTTGTAAAGCAAGTCGCTACGAAGAAAATTATCCGTGAACTAAGTCGCTAGCATGAAAAACCATATAAACATCACTTTTCAATCCAAAACAACCCAACCAAGATGATTCAAGCTTACCAAATGAAAACCTAAACACTTGTGATGATTCTAAACATAAAAGTACTAACAAAATTCAAACTTTAACACAAGAAATCAACCAAATGATGCAAAAACCACTAAACTTTTCAAACTCAAAACCACCTAAAACCACTAGAAATCCAAAGATGTGCAAGATATGATCTAACCATGGCTCTTGATACCAATTGTAAGATATAACTTTTCACATACACATCAAACCATAACACAAAGTAGCATATAGATGGAATTCTAGAGAGAAAAGTTAGAGGTTTAGGGAACTTAGTGAGAGAAAGTGAAAGATATTATTATGAGCTCAACTCTACCTTGGAAGGTAGAGAGTATTTATAGTCTTACATAAATCGCCACACATCGGGTGTGGATCGGGCATACAGTGGGTAAAGACCCGTCCAGTCCTCCACGGTGTTACTTAACTAAATACTACTTAACTTAAAGAACTACGACTACGAGCTTTCTAACGATTACATATACTTGAGGTGACCGACTCTTTAATACAGGAATTTCTAATTCCTAACAAATATATTGACATTTATACTCTTATATTACTTTTACACATTTTTAACATGTGAAAGTATAAATATCAATTTAAAATGTGTTCATCAATTAATACAGAAAATTCTCAAAATAAGTCAAAAAGTCTTGTATGGTCCGTTAAATGGTCATTTTATAGGATTTTCCCATTTTGGTCATGCTCATTGCTCAACCGCTCGACTTCAATCAAAATTTTGACAGTGTCATTCTTTTGGTCGGTCAACTGCTCGACTTTGTTGCTCATCGCTCGACTCCACCAAATTTTGACACGTGTTATTCTTATGTACTTTTCGAAAGAAAAAAGTACAAAAGAATGACACGTGTCAAAATTTAATGAGTCAATCAACTTGATTAACAATCAGCATGACCAAAATAGGAAAGGCCTAAAATGACCATTTAACGGACCATGCAAGACTTTTGGCATATTTTGGGAATTTTGTCTTAATACAAATCAACTCCTCTCCTTTAGAGCACTCCCATCCATAACACCATAACACCAATAACACCGCCCACGTCGGTAGCCACATCGACTTTAAAATTTAACATTAACATCCCAAAAACACTCCCATCCATAACATCCCAATAACACCATAACACCAATATATTTCATATTTTCAATTTCAACCCCTAAACTAAAACAAACATTTCATTTATTAAACTAAAACAAAAATTTCATTAAAACTAAAACATATTACAATACGTGATTAAAAAAAAAATACAACGAAATTAAAAAAAAAATACAACGAAATTAAAAAAAAACACACTGAAGTTAAAAAAAATACATAGAAAATACTTATTCATCGTCGTCGCTCTCTTGTTGTTGTCCATGTCGTTCAAGATTATTCTGCCAAACATTCTCCATAAGGTCATGTTGGAGTTGGGTATGCGTTTGTCGGTCGTGTATTTCTTTTGCCTTACATTTGTGAGTATCACATCTTTCGACCCATATTCGTTGCCTCAAATTTCTTGACGGATCCACCCACGATTCGTTATAGTCACGTAATTGAAATTTTGATCTTTTACAATCATGTTATGCATAATAATGCAACAATACATGATTCTACGTATCGTAGCAATTTCATATTGACGTGCGGTTGTTGTAGTATACCCCAACGACCTTGAAGAACACCAAAAGCACGTTCAATATCCTTTCGGCACTTTCTTGTCTCCTTTTAAAGCACGTATGTTTTCATCGATTGTTGCCGTGAAGGATTTGTGAAAGTTGCCCACCGTGGATAAATTCCATCACCAAGTAATACCCTGTTCATACCTAGTTCCGTTAACCATATAAGGTGCTTTTGGGGCATTGTCGGCAAGAAGGTCTTCGAATAACGGAGAGTTATCTAAAACATTAATATCGTTATTTGCCCCGCCATCCCAAAAATGCATGCCATCCATAAATCTTGAGAAGCAATGACTTCAAGCATAATTGTTGGGTATTTTTTATCACCCTAGCAAAATGCCCTTGCCAAGCCACTGGACAATTTTTCCATTCCAAAGCATCCGATCAATGCTACCAAGCATTCCGGAAAACCATGTCTTTCTTCATGTAGTTGATAAATTTTTGAATGTCGGCCCATGTTGGTTTTCTTAAATACTCCGGCATAAACAAATCAATAATACATTTGTTAAAATTATCAAGACATAATTGTGACGTACTCGCACCCATTTGCAAGTATTCATCAAATGCATCGGGTGGGGTGCCGTACGCCAATTGTCGTATGGCAGACGTACACTTCATTAGAGCACTTATACTCATTCGACCACAAGCATCGCGTGTTTGCTTAAAGTAATTAAAATGATCGGAATATTATCGGAGTATAAGATTTAATACCTTCAACTATTTGCAAGAATAGTTTTGGCTCATACTGAAATCTTCTCGAAAATTCGGTTTGAATACTTACAACCTTATACGAAATAATCGTTGAGCGACGTTCCTCTGCAAGCTCATGTTCACGATATATATGGGTGCGAGGACGAGTAGGATGTTGAGATTCACCGCCTTCCCTTGTTCCAACTGAAGGTGATACTCGTGCGCGGACGCCATAAATTGAAGTCTGCTAGGTCTTACGTGTGTCCGACCGAGACAGGAGGAAAATCACCGACTTGATTTGGATCCATTGTTACAACGAATTTGATTTTTGAATAATGAAAGTGTGAGAGAAAGTATATAAAGTGTGAGAGGAAGTGTGAAAAAAATAGAGTTTTAGTTGGGTATTTATAGTGGTAAAATAATGTTTTTGAATTTTTATTTTTTTTTTAAAAAAACTAGCCGTTAGGGGGTTTAATGTAAATTTTTTAAAAATCTTAACGTTACAAGGACTAGTTTTGTAACATTTTCAAACTTTTTTTTTCCTACCCATAACGGGCGTTAAGGGGGCAACGCCTCCCTTATAACGCCGTTATCACAATGCATCTCCATCGGGCAACGCCCACCAACGGCGTTAATATGGTGAAGGATGAGAGTGCTCTTAGTCAAAAGATTCTTTTGTTTGCTCAAAGCAATTGTCAGACTATATTTATCTTTTTCAATTCTAGTGTCCTTGAGTTGTCATTGTTCTGACAAAAAATCCGTTCTTCAAGATATTAAAAGTTATCATATTGATATTTACATTACAAAACGAATAACTTTACCAAAAAGTCATCATAACCTATACGTATTTAAATATTTACATTACAATTTTACATAACATACTAAACATTTCGTACATTAACATATTTTGGTCACGGTCAAAGCAACATTTCGTACATAACATAGAGAAACATAGATCACAAAAAAAACTAAACAAAAAAAAAAGATTTATAAGAAACATACTAAAAAATCATATCTATAAAAAACACAAATACATAAATATAAAAAATAAAAACAAAACTAAAGTAAATTTTATAATAAAATTTACACAAATTTTTATGACAACTCTTCATATACTAACAAAAAAAATTACACAAATTTTTATGACAAATCTACATAAATTAACAAAAAAATAATTACAGACTTGTAACCAAAAAAAAATCTACCTTAAGTCTACAAACAAATTTACCCAACAAAGTAAACAAGAAACTTCATACTATACGTGTACACACTTTGAAACAAAATTTACACAAAGAACTTTTTAACATAATACCAATAAATATTTTACAAGTGAACTTTATACCAAAATACCAACAAATATTAAAACGAAACCATGCCACTTGAAGATCTGGTAGTGAAGGTTCTGCGAAAAAAGAGAACAATGTTACTTTATATAAAAGTTTCTGAGTTGAAACTTCAATGATTCAAAAGTACATAAATCTTTAAAAAAGACCTTCAAAACATGAAAAAGAAACATAAATCTTTACAAAAAGGCATCAAAACTTGAAAAACCTTTAAAAATGTAAATTGGCAGCAACAATATTTCCGGCAGAAACAGATACTTCCGGCGACCACAACGGCGGAGAAGGCAACGGACAAGCGGCGACTGTAAAAAATATCAAAAATATCGTAAAAACTGAGATCTATAAAATAAAACTTTCAAAACTTGATTAATATACACATATCTATTAAAAAACTAAAAACATACCTAAAAACTTGAAAAACCCGTGGTGGCTTGGTTTATGTGGTCGTGGTGGTAGTGACGTACGGTGGTGGAGGTGGCTGTGGCAGTGGAGTAGTTAATGGTGACACAGATTTGAGAGTTAGTATGTGTGTGAGATTTTTTGAGAGAGATTTGTGGTAATGTGTGTTTTAGAGAGAGAGTGCAGTTATCAGGTTTGAGAGTTTGTGTGTTTGGGTTTTTATATCTCTCTCGGGTTCGGGCTAGGTTTGGGTGGTGAATCTTAAATTTGGGTTTGGTGTAAGGCTTGGAGTTAGGATGTGTTTATTGCTCTTTTATAAGATATATATATATATATATATATATATATATATATATATATATATATATATATATATATATATATATATATATATATACTACTTTATAATATATTTAGGACATTTCCCTAAATGGCAAGGCTTAAAATTCAGATTCAACACTTACTATTAATGGAAGGATTAACAATTATATTAATTTTGTAATTCAATACATACACATATAATTTAAAGCTACAAAACTGAAAATTTAAGTGTCTTAATCTATTGTCCATTTTGTAACAACCCATTTCAAAAAATTTGGTGTAACAGCCCATTTCAATTGTAACAGTCCGGCCTTTCAAAAGCACAATATACTTATAAATTAACACACCAAACCAACACACTAAAAAATGTAAAACAAAACACATTGCATTCTTTCTTTCATATATATCTCTTCAACCTAACCTAAAGGCCAACATAACCCTCATTACTGCCGCCACCATTACCCTAATCACCGCCGTCTTCTGCCGTTCCTCCATGTGTTAGTGGTATCGGTTTGTTTAAGCGGTTTTGGTTTGTTTATTGGTTTTCGGTGTGCTTGGTGGTTTCGAGTGTGTTTGGTTGTTTTGGAGATATGTTAAGATCTATCTCAGAGTTTGTGGTTTTCGGGTATGTTTGTGATTTCTGTTTGATGTTTCAGTGTGTTTGGCGATATTTGTTAAGATCCACTCAATAGTTTATGGTTTTAGTTTCTTTGGTTGATTTTAGATCCTTGAAGATCTCTGATAGTTTTTTTGGCCATCTATTTTTGTGGTGGTTAAATGGCGTTTGGGAAATGGGTTTCTAAGGTGTGTGATCTGGGTGTGGATGAGATTTGATGATGGTGAAGGGTGTGTGACGATGGCGAGCAAAGATGCGTGATTTGGGTGTGGCTGAGATTTGATGATGGTTTCGAGTTTGTATGAATATATAACAGATGAGACAATTTATAAACTATTAGTAGAAGAATATGCAGACATGATGTATGAATAATTGAATACTTGATGCTTTGTTGTTTTTTGAAGAAATCTTGAGCTACAAATTTTCAGACGCATGATAATATTCACTTTGATATGTTTATATTAACTTATAAAAAAGGATTGAAAGCTTAAAGATATGCAAATGCTTCGATATGTTTATAATAATGTATAGAAAGTCATTGAAAACTACTCGTAGAAGATATGAAGAAGTTGATCATGTATTGAGGTAAAAGAGATTCATGAAATGCCGCAGGAAAGGAGTCAACAATTGTGGTTGGAAATCAAATGAGTGTAAAGGTCAAAGAGAGATGGTAGATGTAGTAAGTTAGCATTAACTGTTAGGGGCAATTCCATATATACCAAACTTAAACCTCATAATTCCATATTTCCCCAACACATGCTTTAAAAGCATTGTACATATGCATTAAAAACTTATGTTTTGGGGAAATATGGAATCATGAGGTTTAAGTTGGGTAAATATGGAATTCTTCCTAACTGTTATATGTCAACTGTCAAGTCCACTTTAGTTTTTTTATTCATGTGTTGTGTTGTACTCCGTAATAAAATTTTCGTATAATAATAATTTTACATTTTAGTGTACTTTGTAGACTATGCAATGACATCTTTATGTGTTCTTATATAATACTCCTTCCGTCTCAAAATTATTGTCCTCTATTGACTTTTTTAGTCTTTATACTTTAAATTTGACTATAATTATTTTTATTTGTGTTATATAATACTTGATGAAAAATATATGAATGTATTGAGTTTTAAATATATTTTTTATTGGTATAATTTTCATCAAGTATTATATAACACAAATAAATATATTAATGGTCAAAGTTGAACAAGAAAGACTGGTCAAAGTCAAACTGAACAATAGAAATGGGATGGAGGGAGTAGCAAACTAAAAGTACACCAAATTTCAATGAGGTAGTGGGTGTTGGTTGACGACAATGTTAGTTAATAAGCTATGCTTTGAGTTAGAGAGTTGAGAAGTGACCAATTTGTATAGTGTGTTAGATACACAAAAACATATGTATCTTTCTTACAAAAAAATTGTGATGAATATAAATTTTATTATGTGCCTTTTTCGCAAGTATCTATAAATATTTTTAATACAAAAGTTATAAGTTATGTTTTCTTAAAATTTTGTATTTTTTTAACCCGTCGCGAAGCGTAGGCACCGAAAACTTTTTATAAACAAATGGAAGTATGTTCTATGGTGGAAGTTGGATACATTAAAAATTCATTTATATTGCGGTCAAGTTGGATATGTGAACTGATCGAATTATTACTATTATATATAATAAAGAGTGCATATTTATTTAATTCTAAACAATCGATATGCAAATATATAGTCTTGCTATTTTTATCGAAATGTTACTTGGAGCATTAATTTATAACTTATTTGGCATTAACTTCTTTAAAATCATATTAACTATATATACCTTACAATTTTCATGATAGAAAATGACCTGAACGGACCAAAATAGAAGCGCTTTGCATGCTTTAGACTAGACTTGCAAATGCGAGTCATTTAAAGTCGGGAATCACATGTAAAGTCATTTGAAAGTTGTTCGATTGTAACTATGAAATAGTTTTTATTGTTTAAAGTTATTCCAACCTAAAACTATCATCATCCGTAAAATTATTGTTACAAATTATGTATAGGCGTAAAACATTGCACAACAGAATTTTAGTTTGGGCACTCACCGCCGCTAGGCGCGGTAGTATATATATATATATATATATATATATATATATATATATATATATATATATATATATATATATATATATATATATATATATATATATATATATATATATATATATATATATATATATATATATATATATATATATATATATATATATATATATATATATATATATATATATATATATATATATATATATTGAAACGTTCAAATGAGAAGGTATATTTTTGTAAGAACACGAGAAGTAATCCTAGCCATCCATCCGATCCTTCCTTTAATTTCAATCCAACGGATGATATCATTAAAAAAAATTATTTTACCGCTATAAAATAAAAAGATATCACAAATAAAAGTGTGAAACCATCAATTCTCTCCCAAAAGTTACCTGTTATTATCACTACCTCCACCACTACTACTGTGTTCATCATCGACCAACACCACCGCAACTACCACCGCTCACCGCCATTTACCACCATTCACCGCCATCAATCACTACCTTCATCTTCAAAAACAATAAATCTCATAATTAAGAGTTCTAATTGTAAAGTCGTCTAATTAATCGGTCCACTAATCAACGATATAGAAGCATAATTACAACTTTGAGATTCGATTTTGGAAAAATCAATGATTATGATGAAAGTAGAATCAGGTGCAATCAATGACGATCATTCAACCTAGAACATGAAGAAGATGAAGTATACAAAAGTTATCAAATAGAGATACAATGTAAGTGTGAATCAAGTTTTGAATAATAAATATTTTGATTCATTTGTTCGATTAAGTTATATTCGGTGTTTATATTCTTTTAGGAATTACCTTACCTTGATGAATAATTTAGATGATTATTGAAATGTTGATGAAGAATTAGAAGGTATAGATAAAAAAAAAGATTCTAATTTGTCAGTGGTTTGTCATTGCATACCATGTGTTCGATGAAATGTCGTCGTAACTGATCTAGCTTTTTTATAAAATTATTTTGCATATCAACACCGTCTAGATGGTGTTAACAAGAAAGTGGTCATTAGTTATGTGATCTAGCAAATATGAAATGATATACGCCATTAAGTGGTCATTAGTTATGTGATCTAGCAAATATGAAATGATATACGCGTTCTGAATTTCAATAGAATAGTAGGTTTGCTTATAACTGCGTTTGTGTTGATGGCTTTAAATAAGGTATTGAGATTTGAGAGGCTTTAAATAAGGTATCAAATACCCTCACATGTGAAGAAATATGGAATCGAATATCTTCACATGTGAAGAAATATGGTATCGAATATCTTCACATGTGAAGAAATTTGCTTAAAACTCGTTTGTGTCAATGGCTTTCAATAAGGTATTAATATTTGAGAGGCTTTATATAATGTATCAAATACCCTCACATGTGAAGAAATATGTTATCGAATATCTTCACATGTGAAGAAATTTGCTTAAAACTCAATTTTTGTTGATGGCTTGAAATACGGCATTAGACTTTAGAGGCTTTTAACACTACCCATATAATGAGTGTAATTTTAGCAAATATTTGGCTATTTTATCGGGTATAATTTGGCCATTTTAGCAAATATTTAGCTATTTTATCAGGTTTAATACACTTATTAAGCCTACAGAGGGTCTCACGTGTTGGAAAATTTAGTGCACTGGATGGTTCACACCTTGTAATGGGTTGGAGAGTGCGGATGTACACCCATAAGGTCCATGAACACCACGACTCTAATAGTGGTATGTATTGGTAGTGCTTGGTGAAATCTTGTTGTGGTTAACATCGATTATCGGTGTTTCTCTTGGCGATGCTTGCGGGATCGATGTTTCCACCGGTGGTATCTCACGAAGTTGTGTTTATCTTGAAGCGATGGCGTTTCCATCAGCGGTGTAACCAATCGAAAGCACTATAAAGCTTGAAATAATCTTGATAAATAGCGGTTACAATCGCATCATTATGACCACGTTTAATTGGTCATGTAACCACTAACGGCTATAATGGGGATGATTATGAGGCTATTAATGGGCGATTAATACTCATAATTCCGTTGGAGCGGTCAAGAATAACCTCCTATAAATAGGAGATCCGAACATGCATGAATAACACCTGAAAACACATAACACTTATAAGCGCAAGGGTTAAAGAATTGTGCCTAATTCTCTAGCGCATTTGGTCTTATCCCAGTAGATATTCGTGTAACCCGGGCATTAGGGTTGAATAGTTTACTTTGGAAAGTGATCACATGATTCCAAGTGATATCCGGTAACCACACGGTGGTATCTGTTATCACGACCATTGTTTGTTTCTACTGAGTTGATTATCTACACCTGTTTTGGGACGAATAACAACCAACAATCAAAGTAAACTATTTAGTGATAATCAATGGCAATTCTTTGCAATGAACACATGGCTTCAAACTTTGCTAAGTGGGACAAGTTTGAAGGGGTGGACTTTAGGAGGTGGCGTAAGAAGATGCACTTCTTCTGTCAAGCATGAGTGTGGTCTATGTCTTGACTACTCCAATTCTCGATGATGGTGATGATGCTCTGTGGATCAAATCAGAGGAGGAGCAAGTGGGAGAATGATGACTACATATCACGGAGGTCTTATTCAATGGTATGTCTCGATTCTTTGTTTGATATTTATCGAACTTTGAATCTTCCAAATAAGCTGTAGGATTCCTTGGATGCCAAATATATGGTGAGGATGCATCAAGTAAGAAGTTCCTTGTTAGTAATTTCACAAATTACAAAATGGCGATTCAAGACCGGTTATGGAACAATACAATGAACTTCTTGGAATACTTGGAAGGTTTACACAACACCAAATGAACATGGATGAGGCTATCAAAGTCTCTTGTGTCATTGACAAACTCCTCCTTCATGGAAAGATTTCAAACATACCTTGAAACATATGAAGGAGGAGTTAACTCTTGTTGAGTTAGGCGATCATCCGCACATTAGGATAATGACAAGACAAAGAGTAGCAATCTTCTTGGACCATCTGTTGTCAATATGGTGGAGCATAACAACTCCACCGGTACAATGATAACAAAGGCAAACGCAAATATCATGACAACACAAGAGCAGATCCTAACAAGAAGGCAACACCTACTTGTTGGAAATGTGGCAAGACCGGTCACATTAAAAGGGACCAAGGGTGTTAAAATTGGTGGTAAAGCCAATGGATCGAGCACTAATGGTTCGGGGAGTGGTGGTTAAGCCAACTCATTTGAAAGGTCGAATATGTTTAATAAGTCTTTTCGATTTATTATGTTACATATGTATCCGAATCTTTTATATGCGGGATGATGATGTTGCGTGGTGGGTTGACTCGTGCAACGTTCATGTGTGTAAAGATAGAAGCTGGTTCAAGACTTATGAGTCCTTTGAATGATGGTTCTATTCTTCACATGGGAAATGAGTCAACAGACCTTGGTGCATGGTCGTGGTTGTGTAGATCTTAGGTTTAGTTCGAAAGATTGTAACTTTGTTTAATGTTATTCATGTTCCCGATATAAGGAAAAACTTGGTTTCAAGTAGTGTTTTGAATAATCATGGATATAAACAAGTTATGAGTCCGATAAATTTGTGCTTTCTAAACATGGTGTTTCTATTGGTTTTGGTTATTTATGTAATCAAATGTTCGAGCTTAATATTACCACCGACGGTGTTATTTCGACTTTTGTGACCACATATGATCGTAGTGATTCTAACCTTTGGCATGCTAGACTTGGTCATGTTCACTATAAAAGGATGCAAGATATGTCTAGGGATGGTTTAATCCTCTTTTGACATGGACACCGAAAAGTGTAAAACTTGCATGTTGACCAAGATAACCAAGAAACCCTTTCGTGGTGTTAGTCGTGAGACTAAGATCTTGGAGCTTATTCACGATGACTGTGTGATTTGCATGCCACTCCTTCTTTGGGAATAAGAAGTACTTTGTGACATTTATTGATGATGCTTCTAGATTTTGTTATGTCTATTTATTACATACCAAGGATGAAGCATTAGATAAATTCACGTTGTTTAAAAGCGAAGTTGAATTACAACTTGGTCTTTAATCAAAGATTAAGGGCCCGATAGGGAGGTGAGTACATGGATACTCGACTTTCTGGTCTGTTGAATAATCCATGAAACAATCGCCCTTATACTCCTCGGCAAAATGGTATTTACGAAAGGAAAAACAGGTCTTTGAAGGAGATGGTTAATTCCATGTTGTCCTATTCGGATCGAGTCAAGGGTTCGGGGTGAAGCTATGTTAACAAACTTGCTATTTATTAAATAGGGTTCCAAACAAAAGGAACAAGGTTACCCCTTATGAACTCGGACTAAAAGGAAACCCAACCCGAACAATCTCAAGGTTTGGGGTGTAGGTCATTGTAAGACTCCACGATCCAAAGCAAAGACTTTGGGTGAAAGAGGCATGTGCATCTTTGTTGGATATCTTGAGCATTCCAAGGCTTTTAGGTTCCATGTTATTGAACCTAATGAACATGTCTCGATTAACTCAATAATTGAATCAAGGGATGCGAGACTTTGATGAGAATAGATTCTCATCAGGTCCTAGACCAAGTCGAGGATTCCTAATGGAACTCATGACACTGGTGTATCGAGGTCCTCGATGATGAACCATCGGTGGTCCCGATGAGGTTGTGGTTCACAGAATCGAACTCGTGCTCGGGAAGAGCAAAAGGGTCGACTCCAAAGTCATTTGGACTCGAGTTTCAACTATACTTAGTTGAAGGTACTAGGGATGAGGTCTCGGACCAATACTCCTATTGCTTCATTGTTGAGGATGACCCCAAAACATTTAAAGAAGCAATGAAGTCCCGTGACATTGCTTTCTCGAAAGAAGCAATCAATGATGAGATGGATTCCATCATGGGCAACAACACTGGGTGTTGGTTGATCTACCTCACAGTTGCAAACCTCCGGGTTGCAAATGGATTTTCAAAAGGAAAATGAAGGTAGATGGAACTATTGAAAGTTCAAGGCTAGACTAGTCATTCGGGGCTTTAAACAAAAGTCGGGAATAGACTATTTTGATACTTATGCCCACGTGGCTCGTATCGATACCATAAGGCTAGCGATTGCTATGGCATCTATTCACAATCGGTTATTCATCGATGGATGTGAGCAGACTTTCTTGAATGGTGAATTGGAAGAGGAGGTTTATATGAACCAACCTCGGGCTTCATCATGCCGTGCAATGAAAACAAGGTGTATAAACGATTAAGTCTCTTTATGGACTTAAACAGCGCCTAACAATGGCATCAAAAGTTTGATGAAGTGGTTTTGTCTAGTGGTTATGTTCTTAACCAAGTCGACAAATGTGTATATAGCAAATTTGATGAATCGGTAAAGGAGTCATCATTTGTCTATATGTTGATGACATGTTGATCTTTGGCATCGACCAAAATCGGTTGACTGATAAAGGAATTTTGTCATCAAGGTTCTCCATGAAAGACATGGGGAGGCTGATGTTATCCTTGGTATAAGGATTAAACATGAAAGTAATAGAATTTCTATCTCTCGGTCTCATTATATTGAGAAGGTCTCGAGGAAATTCAATTACTTTGATTGTACTCGATGAGTACACCTATGGATACCGTGAGAAGTCGATGCCTAATCATGGCAAGGTTGTATCTCAACTTGAGTATTCTAGGGTAATTGGCTGCTGATGTATGCCATGACTTGTACAAGGCTCGATATTGGTTTTGCGGTGGGAAAATTGAGCGGGTATACTAGTAATCCTAGTGCTCATCATCGCAAGTGTTCAAGGTATCAAGTATTTGAAGAGAACTATGGATTATAGTCTCTCATATACCGTTACCCATCGTGTGGAAGGTTACATCGATGCAAGTTGGATCAAGAACAATCAAGACAACTCGTTTACCGATGGTTGGGTATTCTACTTGGTGGAGGTGCAATTTCTTGGCCCAAGAAGCAAACTTGCATCACCGGTTCAACAATGGAATCACGATTTGTGGCTCTAGCAAATACCGGTAAAGAAGTTTGAATGGTTGAAAAACTTGCTTCTTGAGATTCCATTGTGGCCTAAACCTATAGCACCCATTTCTATCCGGTGTGATAGTGCGGCTACATTGGCTAGGGCTTATAGCCGATGTACAATGGTAAGTCTAGACACTTAGGTGTCGGGCATAGCATGATTCGTGAGCTTATCATGAATGGGTGGTATCTATAGAGTTTGTTAGATCTCAGTAGAACTTAGTTGATCACTTGACGAAGGGATGGCTAGAGACTTGGTTATAAAGTCTCGCTAAAGGGATGGGTTTAAGTCCAACTTAGTCACAGATGCTAGGACACCCAACTCCTCCCGAGGAAACTTAGGAGTGAGTTCAATCTGAAAGTTGAACATTCGATGGATTTGGAGCACATGTTTATTTTACATCCCAAGGTTGTGCTCGGAACTCATTGAAAGGAGGATGAAGTCTTTACTTCTTAATGGTTAACTTATCTTTGAAAAATTGCTTGGCGGAGCATGAATAAAGAGGAACCACCTATGTAAATGTTGAAGTTTTGCCGCTTGAAACTTTTGGACTTTTAGCTTTTACAACATTTATGAATTTGGATATGGACACATGACTTGTATAGTGTCGGGAGCTTTTAAGTGTTTGAAAACTTGTGTGTAGTTATCTTCGGTATTCAAATGGGTTGAAGGTTCAATTCTTAGAACACCCCGATTCTCGAATATTTGAGCGTGTAATTACTAAGATGAAAATTCAATCCTCGGACATTTTCGTTTATGCACATGTTTTGCTTAATGTTTATTTTACATGCAAAGGGAGTGAACTAAATTTGGGAGGATTGTTGGAAAATTTAGTGCACTTGTGGGATGGTTCACACCTTGTAATGGGTTAGGAGGTGGAGTGTACACCCATAAGGTCCATGAACACCCGACTCTAATAGTGGTATGTATTGGTAGTGCTTGGTGAAAGTATGCTGTGGTTAACACCGATTATCGGTGTTTCCACCAAAGCGATGCCAGGGGATCGATGTTTCCATTGGTGGTGTTTCCACCGGTGGTGTTTCCATCAAGTGGTATCTCCACGAAGTTGTGTTTATCTTGAAGCGATGGCGTTTCCAGCGAAGCATTGTAACCACCAAGCACTATGAAAGTCTTGAAATAAATCGATAAATGACGCTTACAATCGCATCATTATGACCACGCTTAATTGGTCATGTAACCACTAACGGCTATAATGGGGATGATTATGAGGCTATTAATGGGCGATTAATACTCATAATTCCATTGAAGCGGTCAAGAGTAACCTCCTATAAATAGGAGATCCGAACATGCATGAATAACACACGAAAACACATAACACTTATAAGCGCAAGGGTTAAAGAATTGCCTAATTCTCTAACCGCATTTGGTCTTATCCCAGTAGATATTCGTGTAACCCGGGCATTAGGGTCGAATAGTTTACTTTGGAAAGTGATCACACGATTCCAAGTGATATCCGTAACCACCGGTGGTATCTCATCTCACGACCATTGTTTGTTTCTCGCAAGTTGATTATCTACACCCTGTTTTGGGACGAATAACAACCAACATCACGTTGGGCTATTGTGAACTTTTGTGCACGATGTGACTGTAATAGCCTACACAGAGATCTACTTAGGTGTTCTCAGGCTAAAGGAATGGTTGGTTAGCTCACTGCTCACATATTGTATCTTTTTATTGTGGTGTAAATACTAAATATCATAGATTAAGTTAAGATCAAACTTTTTGTGTCATTCTTGCAGCGTCTTGAAGAGCCCCATTATGTGATCGAAGAGAATCATCAAGCTAGGCGCAATCCTGCTCCTATTCATGTGGACATGATGTTTGAAGCGATAAAACGAACACTGCCAGGCCCACCTTACTTTCTTCTATGCATCCTCCCAGAGAGAGAGAATTCTGACATCTATGGTTTTTCTCTTTTCCTTGATCTTTTGCTACCTGAGAAACTGTTTTATTGGAATATTAATCGAATGTTTTGTTATAATGACAGGTCCATGGAAGCGAAAATGCCTAGTGGATTTTGGGATCATTACACAGTGTATTGCACCAACTCGGATTAATGATCAGTATCTCACTAACTTGCTTCTGAAGATCAATGCAAAGGTTTACATTCAATTTAAAGTAATTTTAGTTTCTTGCTTTTTATTTCTGAAACTCAAGTATGATCTATTATTAAATGATTTCAAGCGGGTGGTATAAACTCTCTGTTATCAGTCGAATGTTCAAATTCAATACCAATAGTTTCAAAGACTCCAACCATTATCTTTGGAATAGATGTTTCCATGGTTCGCCAGAGCTCAGATGTCCCTTCTATCACAGTTGTTTAGTGACAAAATTCTGAATGTAATTTGATAATATATAATATTCTTTCTTGGTATGTGTAGGTTGCTTACGACTTTCGGCTGAGACCAATGTTGCTGTTCAAATGCACAATTCCTGTATCCAAATGGACTTCCATTCCATCCCTATCCCACTTGTATGTATCCATTCTTTCTTTCTTTGTTTTACCAATTAGGATTATTATTTTCAAATGCTATTTCTTTCTTATTAATAATACTAATAAAGGTCAAGTCTGGAATACAAGATGCCCGCCGAGGCTTCCCAGTGGATGGAAGTGAAGCAATCGCACTTGTCTCCATGCTCCAGCTGGCTGACTCGTTGCAGACTAGTCTCATTTCCGCCATTAAGCAAGACTCCGTAACGCTTCATTCCTATTGTCGATATGGTTGTTGTTATCTTCTTTCAATTTTATTTTATTCAATTCATCATCTATTGAAAATGCAAATGAAAATACCTATGCAGATCATTGACATGTCCATCAGTCGCCCATTACTCAAAATCATTCTTAAGCTTGTTGATCTAAACGGCTCTGTCAAAGATTCAGCTGTACCTAATCACTTTTATTCATCCTAGTATCACAACTTTTTATAATGACAATGAATACTCCTTTTTGCAGAGTCTAACCCTCAAACGCTCTCGTGAACAAGTGCGCCTCCTTGAGACTAAGTTTTTTTTTATCTTACTATTTCAATCAACATTCCTATTACATTTGTCTTTGTCTTGCCAATTGCATTCATTCAACTTACTATGTTTCATACAGTTATACCGATTGATGGAGAGTCTAATCAGTAATGACATGAAAGAGACATCATCATCATCTGTGGTAAGATGTCGCAATAACTTACTGTGTTTCATTCTCTTGTGGTTTTCCCTCACAACCGATATATCTAGGAAGTAAGCAACACCGATGGAAGATGGTCTATAAAATCAGCAACTGACCAAAAAAGAACCTTTGATGGTCTATTGTTATCAAGGTAAATCACATGCTCTACTTATATTCCTTCCTTTTATTCACATGGCTATTTATAACTAGATTTTGATTCCTTAAATGTCATTAGGGCATGTAGCTTTATTCGGTGTATATCAAGTACAAGCTGTTAAACAATTATGTTCTCCCTAACTAGCTATTCTATATTTCTTTCTGTCCAACAAAGTGTCAAGTGGACTTTACTACTTCTTAAATGTGTATGTTTGCCAGTAAAATTAAAAAAAAAATACATGTTAGAACTTGCTACTGCCCTCTTTCACTCCACAGTGGTCCTTCAAACCTGACTTTCTGTATTGGATTTTGTCGCAGGAACCCTTGTGGAGCCACTTTCTGTTGTTCCACTAAATGATGAGTTGCAACGAGCAAGAGCTTCAGTAGCCAAGGCCGAGGCTGATGTGCTTTTAGAAATAACACGCAAGGTAACTAACTAAATCCCATCCATTAGGTTTAGTTTTCTTCTCTTACTTTCTGTGTTTTCATAATGTTATTCCTGCACAGATGCAAACGGTCATGATGACATTGAAAATCTGTTCAATACATAATCCGGTTAGATGTGGTGAGTACCTTCTGTGCATTGTGAATCTTGTTTACTATCTCTTAAGCAATCTTTCAAAGAGCAGTTGTCTATTTTAAATTGTAAAGAAAGCATTGGGTCTGGAATTGAAATAAGATTTGTCATCTAACTAGTTAGCAGTAGGCAATCAACAAAAAATGAAGCAAATAAATAGATTTAGTAATCTTTTATTTCTTCAACTTGGTGCTTTAGAGTTGTAAGTGAAGTCATCAATGCACTAGCCTGATACATGATACCTTTAAATTTGTTCCTATATATCAATGCATTGGATTCTGTCGCCAAAACCAATGCGTGTTTCCCTTTCAGGAATAACCATGTATAGCCATTGTGGCTGGTGAAACAATCCAAGTGTAAATTTCATGGCATAACCATTATCTCAACTTTTGTTTCACTTCTACTATAATGAATGCAGATCAATGCTCGGGCAACATATAGTATTTCATTTGGGGGCACTTATCCAGATCTATATTCTTCTGAGGACCCCTCAGTTGCATCACAACTTTCCGAAGTGAAATGGAAACTATATCTGCCAAAATCTTATCATCCTATATTACTTCAGCAACATCGAGAAAAGATGCACAAGGCTATGAGGGATGTCAGTGATGCTTTCAAAGATGCACAAGGCTATGAGGATGTCAGGATGGCGTTGAGGCCACTGCTGAGGTTTCCAGGACATTCAATAAAAGAACAGAAAGTATTGTTATATGACCCTAAAAATAAAACACGTCAGCTCTTATCTATCTTGTAAAAAGCCGTGTCACATAACATTTCCTTAATATTGTACCACTTGCCTATCAATTACAGTACCTCTTCACACCTCACTTCACCCACTTTTCTCAAAACTCACAATTCTCTCTCTCTCTCTCTCTCTCTCTCTCTCTCTCTCTCTCTCTCTCTCTCTCTTACTAACAAAGTTTTCTTTCATTTTGTAGATCTTTGCTCCAATCAATTACATGTGGCTTTAAATTTGTAAGTACAAATTCTTTTTCATTAACATTGGTGTGTGTTTCAACCATGTTGTGTACATCTATGTGTCCGTTGACCTTTTGCAGGCGTTTTGACGCTTGGATGGAGGCAGCCGTAGGTCAACCCAAGAAGATGACCGGAGAGACCTTCTCGACTTCAGCCACCGTAGCACGGCAATGACTGTGCGATGGTGGCAAGTCACTAAATTAGTGTGGAAATTGTTGTGGTTCTAATTTGTGAGTATAGAAGTGTTGTTGTAAGTGTCAACTTTTCTTTTGATTATTTCTTAGTTTGATGTGTTTTTTTTTTTTTTTTTTTAATTATTGTTATGTAGGTGGAAGTTTGTTAATTTTAAGGCCTTTATTGACAACTCATGAGAACTAAAGACCACATTCGCTCGTCGCCAAAAAATTGTAGACCAAGAGCTTGATGGACCAAAGTGGTGATGGTGGAACCCCATGATATGATATACAATAACTTGTAAGATGTTCTTTTGCTGAATATTAGTAATAGTAGTTGACTTCGGATGACTATGATTAAGTCATATAATTTGTATCTGAGCCTCTTAGTGATAATTATAATAGATGATTTGATATTTGCAGTTAGCTATATAAATGAATTTACATCATATCTTTAATTTTTTGTATATTATGCTTTTGGAGTTGGTACTTTAAAGTATATCAATAAGCTGCATTGTAATTTTATGGTGAAGTTTGGTAAAACAGGTACACATGTTTTTTCTTTTAGGCAAGAGATTATGTTACTAGCTTAAAAGACATTCATATTTGACAATTAAACTAAGATTATGTATGGTGGTTGTATCAAGTGAGATATTAAGAATTTATGACTCGTCAATGTGTTTTGTTTGATTGGTAAATTCTTGCAAACCATTTTCATATCTTTGTATTGTGCAAATTTTATATTTTGGTAAAATGTGTTTTGGTGCTAATCATTACCTTATGTAACTAACATTTAACTATGAACATTTTTTAAGCTTATTAAATGATTAAATAAATAAAACTTGAGTTATGAAGCAAAGAAGCAAATGTTTTAAACTCTTGAAGAAAAATGACTACAAAGAAGTAAATAGAAATATGATAATAAAACATAGACTTTGTACCCTTTTTTGTAGAACATGGTCACATGGTTTTGCTTACATGCTTGCCATTGTCATGAGACATGAATTACTATTAAAGCACAAGAGTGGTTAAGATGGAGTACAAAAGTGATGGGTCAAGACTCAAGAGTGGTTAAGATGGAGTACAAAAGTGATGGGTCAAGGAATGGTATGATTATGTTAAAAAAATAAGTAATAATGTTGGTTGATTGTTGTACGAAAGTGATGGGTTAAGGAATAGGATGTGAATTGTAATTGAAAATGTAAACCATGTTGAGCACAATGTGCTATGTATATAATGTATTACCACATATATCTATAGGTTACAGTTTTATAGAGACTTGATAGAATATTGCCTTGATAGAAATTTGTTGTTTCTTGAGAAAGGTTATCATATGCTATAAATCTAGAATTTTTATAAAAGGCCTTTAATGAATAAGTTATATAGTTGTAGCAAAATGATACGTCAAAGTAACAATCCGTACATGTTAACTCCTTGTAATTAAGACTTGTTGTAATTTGATTTCGTTTATTAGTCATGCCTTCTATTTTACGTTTCATTATATTTGTGGTCATAGTTTTCGTGCTATTTTTATATGCAAATACATACACCGATGAACTTTTTTATCTCTCCTTTAATTGTATGTTTACGACATATAGCCCGCCCATACAAGTAAACAATGACTTCTCTGGGCCGTGCTTAGCACGGCCTAAGACATTAGCTAGTATTATTTAATCTTTTTCCTCACCTAGTAAGTTGACTATTCATAGCAGCATAAGTGGCCTTTTTAAGCCAATATGTCATGTCTTAGCAGCATACTCTTTTTCCCCACCCAAGCATGTTGCATTTAGGAAAGGTGTTCTCTTTTCTATGGATTTAATCATGGCTAAATTAAAGAGAGCTAGAAAATGGGTGGGTTGGGTAACGGGTAAAAAAGGGTTATTTTTGGAATTGTAATATTTCGTAGACAACTGTAATTTTTTTTGCATGAATGCATTTCAGTTGGCTTTCTTTGCATTTTGTCAAAAACCTTTGACTTTCGTAAAAAGGGGTTATGCATGAATGCATTTCAGTTGCATGTCTGCAGAATCCAACAAACCTTTGACTTTCAAAATTCAAGATTTTTGTCAAAAATTACCTGCAGATATATGATATTTGCTGCGATCTCAGTCTTTGCTCCACTAAAAGAAATTGATTAAACCTTTGTGTACGTTCTCTAAAAGTTTGCTGAAAGGGAGGCTACTGTTGTTAATAAATCAAGATAAAAAGGTATTAGTAACACTCAAATAGTGATTAGATAAAGAAAAGCTAAATGAAATCGAATTGCATGAATAACAATTTTCGGATAGTAACAATGGCTATGTATTACAAAAGTTGTCATAAAACAGATAGATAAGCTTTAATGTACAAGGCCCTCGCTGAGTTGTTGGTAAACATCATGTCTTTGCAAAGATTTTGTTGTTGAGAGACCAAGTGCTAATCATCAGTATTTCTTAATTTGATTGGATTAGTAAAAACCGAAATGAGTTTTTACAGGATGATCGTCAAGTTTCTAGTCGAAAACTTATGGCACAACACTCTATCAGCAGAATTCACGGGCAGAATTGAAATCATCACCATTAGATAATCTTAAGTTCAAGTGTATTGCTTTTCTACAACTTGATCAAATTAAAATTTTTACCATCTTAAAGCTACACACATTTGAATGGTCATATCACATGCATATTCGCCTTGCAGCCATTCTTGTTTAGCAGCTACAAAAAGATCAAGAATTGCTAGTTTCATAGAGCTCTTTAGTGTATTAAATAGTCTATATTTGTCCTTGTATTCGGTTTAGCTTTATTCTATTCACTTCTTGCTTACAAATGTTTATATAACACGACAGGAATTCTGACTTGCACAAAGATATGGATTCTTGTATAGGTAGGATAATGCAATTGTAAGATGCTAGAAACACACTGCTTTTCATTCAGCCAGTTTTGTATTGGAATTGTTTAAAATGCCATTATATATGCTCATGTATAAATGTATGTCTATTTACTAGTGAAGAAAGTTAATTCACGCGTGAAGAAAAAAAAAATATGCTTATGTATAAATGTACGTTTATTTACTAGTTAAAAAGTTTATTCACATGTGAAGAAAAAAATATATGCTCATGTTTATTCACCCGGGAAGAAAAAAATACATTCTCATGTATAAATGTACGTCTATTTACTAATGAAGAAAGTTTATTCACCCGTGAAGAAAAAATATATGCTCATGTATAATTGTACGTCTATTTACTAGTTAACAAGTTTATTCACCCGTGAAAAAAAATTTATGCTCATGTATAAATGTACGTCTATTTACTAGTGAAAAAAGTTAACTCACCCATGAAAAATATATATATATATGCTCATGTATAAATGTACGTCTATATCCTACTGAAGAAAGTATATTTACCCGTGAAGAAAAAAATATATATGCTCATGTATAGATATACGTATATTTACTAGTGAAGAAAGTTTATTCACCCGTGAAGAAAAAAAAATATATGTTCATGTATAAATGTGCGTCAATTGAATAGGGAAGAAAATTTATTCACCCGTGAAGAAACAAATATATGCTCATCTATTAATTATGAGGAATGACTAAAAAGTTGTTTTTAATAGCGTATATTTTATATTAGAAGTGCAAAAAATATGAGATATTGATGTTCAATAGACCATTATTTAAGTTCTGTAAAAATATCTCCGCGCGTGAAAATTATGAGCAAGGATTCAAGTTTTGATCTTAGTAGCATATTTTTTATACTAGAAATGTAAAAATAGGAGATATTGATGATTAATAGACGATTATTTAAATTTTGTAAGAAATCTTCGCGCGTGAAATTCATGAGCAAGGAATAAGGCTGTGATCTTACTCGCGTATTTTTTATACTAGAAGTATTCAAATATGAGATATTGATGTTTAATAGATGATTATTTAAGTTTTGTAAAAATATTTTCGTGCATGAAATTTATGAGCAAGGATTGAATTTTAGATCGTTCCAGCGTAACTTTTGCATTAGAAGTGCAAAAATGGGAGATTTGATGTTTAATTAGACGATTATTTATTGTTTTGTAAAAATATCTTCGCTCGTGAAAATTATGAGCAAAGATTGAAGCTTTATCTTACTAGCGTTTTTTTATACTAGAAGTGCAAAAATTAGAGATATTGATGTTAAATAGATGATTGTTTAAGTTTTGCAAGATATGAGATATTGGTGTTAAATACATGATTGTGCAAAAATTGCCAGCCTATTTTTATACTAGTGGTGCAAAAAATATGAGATATTGATGTTTAATATATGATTATTAAGTTTTGTAAAAATATCTTCATGCGTAAAAATTATGAGCAAGGATTTAAACTTGATCTTACTAGCGTATTTTTATACTAGAAGTGCAAAATAGTAGATATTGATGTTTAATTGACGATTATTTAAGTTTTGTAATAATATTTTCATGCGTGAAAATTATGAGAAATTATATACACAGGTGAAAGGAAAAAGTTAACAATCTTTTTAAGACAAATGTTTAGAAATACAATAAAACACGGAGATCAACTATATGTTCCATTAACGGCTTAACACAATTACAATCGACTCATTAAATAATCGAGTTTCTGGCTGTGGCGCACCCAAATTAACATCAAATAGAGGTATGTTTCATAGTTGACAAAAACGACTGCAATTAACAAGGCTTCTTCATTCCATAGCACCCATCATTGATTCTTCGTTTTTAGGACGACCATTTTCTCTTCAAGGGAGAAAAAAATATGCATTTAGTATGTCAGCATGTTTCATACCCATGAGTTGCAGTTCTTTATAGATTTCCCCCTACAAGTACACATCTTGACGAGAATTTTCCATCACCTTAAAATAATCAAACAAATAACATCATTAATTAAAATTTTGGCAAAATCAGATTACTAGTACACCTGAATTTACTATTACAGCAACACTAAAAAGCATTTTACGAATGTACCTAAACCTCAAACAAGTAATACCGCAAGGAGTGATAACATTAAACAATACTTTACATATGCACCTAAATTTACTATTACAAATGTACCTGAATCTACTACTATCGTTAAACTAATAACATCGATTCGGAGCCCACCTACTGATATAACAAGGAAGTGCAGTATGTAGTTACTATAAGTAGTCTATCAGTAGGAGAATCTGTATTTGTTTACCATAATTACCTGCAGTATGTAGTTGATTTCTACGAATGTAGCTAACCCTACTAGTAGACAACTACCATTAAACAATAATATACTTACGAGCGACAACTTTTAACAATAAATGTATCTAATGTCCACTACCACTTAACAGTTTATAAATATCCCCAAGTAGCGATAAGTGTGAACAATAGTATACTTAGACGACGACACCACCTGTAACACAATACTTGTTACAAATGTACCTAAATCAACTACTACAAATTAAACAAATAGCGATTACTCTGAACTACTAGGTTTTACTTTCATCGCACCTGCATATACTATTACAAATGCACCTACTATTAATGTACCTGAATCTACTACTAATATCCGCATCGAGCAATTACTTTGAACATTAATAATCAACTTATATACCTAAACTTACTAATATCCGCAACTTGAAACAATAAGTTGATCAATTCATTCATTCATTCTACTTTAGGTCTTGAACATAACAGGTTAAATTTACTAATTACCTACTTAATCACAAATCGATACATGCATTGTCATGACGTCATCATAATATAAAATAGGTTAAACATTTCCCTCAATAATCTTAGAGATTGTTCTTGCATATATTAGTATTAACAGTAGGCTTCCATACATAATGGATTCTAACTCTATATCTAATGACTTATGTATACATTCATTTGGCATGCTTTATCATGTTATTATCTTATATACAAAACATTACTTGGAGTGAAAAACATATATAATTTGCTAAATTACCATTTTTTTATGGCATTAATTTGACAATTAAGACAGCACAAAATTAAATAAGAAAGTAAGCAACTAGGTAGGGTTATTGAAAGATAAATTATGCTAATCTAGATAGAAGTGACTCTAAGAAACCAAACAATGGGCTACACTGAGGTTATAGCTGGCAAGAGGAGCGGGGCAGCGGGTTACTGGCCATTCAAGGAAACTATATACGCATCAAACATAATATGTACCTTCAATACTTGCGAGGTTGCTAATGTGTATGCGTGAACTTGATCTACAACTGCAGGAACTAACACCCTCTCTGGAATACTTGTGGAGCTGGAGAAACTATAGATTGATCACGTATGCTATCATAAGAGGCGAACTTCCCAACATCCATAGAGTAAAACATTGATTCATTCTTTATGTCATTCTTATAAATATTATAAAAAAGTTATGCCATCTTAATGTTATCTTATTATGGCAATTCTTGTTCTGACTTTGGCATGTTCTGTAACCCGTTTTTCTGAAGTCCATTTTTCCTTTGTGTGCGTTGATTGAGGTTCTAAGGTTGCGCCTAAGTGGAGCTGACAGGTACCTGCAAAATCACTTGTAAAACACAAGAATTTCCATCAGTAACATAAAAACATGAAAACTTCAACTTATTTACATCTATTGTGTTTAGGTTTCTTAATTCACCCATATCATTGATATGGACATCTTTCTCAACCAAATGCATACTCTGGCAAATCAGATGAAAGGCCCAATGTCACAAACAAAATTTTGACAGATGCAACGGGTCGTATCAGGTTTAAAACCATGAGAAAGGAAAGCACACATTCATTACTAGAAAATTACTAACAAAGAAAAAAGTATAGAGACAGTGTACCATATCAGGAAGATTTTCTGACATTGGAACTAAGGTGACATATCTTGTAGGTGAAGGTCTTGATGCATCTGTAGCTGGTTGAATTCCATCTACTTTCCCTCTCCCATGGAAGCTAGAAAAATGATTTATAACCGAAAATCTTTCCATATAGTGAAAGTCCACACTCAAATCCAAGATTGATACTCTTTTATCAAGTCTGCAAATTAACAAAGAAAAAAAAATCAGCAATGGCCACGTGAAGAAAGAAATCCAAGTCGTGTGTAATGGTAGACTAATCAACTCCGTGTCACATTCTCAAAAACAATTGAATGTCTGTATTACCTTTTCACATATTGGACGAATTACATCAAGCTCACTGTCGTACGTAATCAGGCTTTGTCTTTGATCACTAATACGATCACGTATTGGACGAATTACATCAAGCTCGGTGATTATGAGTAAGCTGAAAAGATAATAGAAAAGTCTGTCAAAGAATTTTATAACAGCAATTGCCCAAGTTTATACATCAACTTATATGTCCATGAAAACTGTAAAAGTATCAAAACATATAATGATATAAAAACAAAGAGATGTTCTAAGATTCTACTTACTACAAAGTGCCAATAAAGCCTCTTTATCTTAAACTAGTCGGGTTGCATTATTACGACGACACATTTTAAAGGACAAACAAGTAATCAGTATTTAATACCAGCAATACAGATGACACTTTTCTCCATCTACTAATACTTTGATCCTCACCAAATATTAAACGCACATTTATGACCAATAAGAAACTTGTTTCCGAGTATATTCCATTGAAAGGCTTACCACTTTTAGCTTCAATTACTTCTGTACAAGTTCATTTTGCTTATATCTACCTCTGGTATGCACTTCTTTGCCAACAATTATGTCATTGCATTCCCACCGGTATTATTATGATCCACTATAAGTGTAACTAAAAAGGGTTACTAATATTCTTCACATGCGAAGATACCCTAACTAAACTTAAATCCGCTAAAAATCTCAAAAGTTCATTCCTTACAAATAGTCTTCACATGTGAAGATACTCTAACTAAACTTTAAGTAGCTAATAACCTTAAAACTTCATTCCTTACTGAAATTCTTCACGTGTGAAAATACCCTAACTAAACTTAAATCCACTAAAAATGTCAGAATTTCATTCCTTACAAATAGTCTTCACATGTGAAGATACTCTAACTAAACTTTAAGTAGCTAATAACCTTAAAACTTCATTTCTTACTGAAATTCTTCAAGTGTGAAGATACTCTAACTATACTTTAAATCCGCTAAAATCTCAAAAGTTCATTCCTTACTAATATTCTTCACATGCGAAGATACCCTAAATAAACTTAAATCCGCTAATAACCTTAAAAATTCAGTCCTTGTTGAAATTCTTCACGCATCGAAGATAATTTTACTAAACTTAAATCCGCTTAATAACCTCAAAACTCTATTACTAACTGATATTCTTCACCCGTGAAGATACTTTCAATATACTTAAATAATCAAAAAATCGATAAACTTGATATTCTTCACATGTGAATAAATACATTATATCAAGTAATCTATGATTTATGCAATCTAATTCATCTTTGATCATCAAACACATAATTCGAAAACTATTCTTTCACAAACGCATCAAAATTTACAATTCTAAACTAATTTTATAAAATTAAATAAATAACACAAAAAGTATAACAATTACTTGAAATCTCTGATATAACAAAGCATCTTCTTCACTAATTTTAGCTTCCTCATGTTCAATTTCATTCAAATTCACATTTTCTTCATTCATAATTATGCGATTGCGGTGATTGTTGTGGTTTAATGACGGTGATATACATTGGTTGAACGACGATGACATACGGTGGCTGAACGACGGTGATCCGCGTTGGTTGAATGACGGTAATATGCGGTGGCTGAATGACGGTGATAGAAGGTTTTGATTTAAACGATTATTACAGCTATAATTGTGGCGGTGTAGTGGTAGTTTTATTGGCGATTTGCGGTGGTTTGATTGCCGATGATGAAGGCAGTTATGATGGGAGAGAGGATTCAAAGTTAAAAATATATCGTTTTTGAAAACCTTCTCAATCTTCTCAAAATAAAAACTTTCTCAATCGATCCGGATTATATATATATATATATCTATACATTATATATAAGAGGAGGCATGCCATATAAAATGCCACTTGGCATCCCATAATGCCATGTCATATTTCCATGTCATCACATTAAAGCCACATCATCGAAATTAAAACCACCTCATCACAAGATAAGCCAAATAAGCAATTTAATGCCACCATGATGATATGGCGCACACACCTTGCAACAATTTCTGGAAAATTATTTAAAAAATATGTCGCTGAAAGGATTCGAACATGGATCACTACAACCACAACCATGAGATCAACCACTGGACCAGAAACGTTTTTGTTATAGACGTTTGAAAATAATAATGACATCCTTTAATAAACGAATCCCTAATTATATCCAAATTCAAATGATCCTAAAATCATTCAATAAAAGTAAGCCCATCATCATCATCGCCAATTATTCAAAAAACCTAAACCTAAGTTGTTGCTAGCAATCGACGATTCCAATCATATGTCAGGTATGATAAAATTCAATGAAGTTTTATTTTTTGATCGAAGATCATACATAAACCTTGACATGATCCCTTCACACCGTGAAGAAGATCCATAATTGAAGCATGATACAACAGAGAAAACAACTAATTACAACGTTCCTAATATAAATACATATAAGGTAAATTTATTTCCCAATCTTCACAAATTGATATGATCCTCACAAAATCCTCACAAGTTTTCTAATTATCGGATACAAATTGATATGGGGCTTTTTTCTAATTATGGGTGTTTGGGATTTGTTACAGATTCTTAACATACCATATTCTTAATCCTCACAAGTTTTTGATTAACTAGGTATGTCTTTTCAATTTCGAACACATAATATTATCGTTTCGTATGAACCTGTTGGTGTTGATATGTTTAATACGTGCTTCAATGCGTTAGCAATTTATGGACGAATGGTCGTCATTGATATGATCTTATAGGTTGGTCACTCATAGCCTTTTTTAGATCAAGTTTCAATCTTTTTTAATGATAATTTGGCAGGTACAATATCAACTGGAATTACATATTGCTTCCACAAACATAGGAAGAACCATCATTTGCAAACCTCAGGTTTATGGAGCATTCAGGGACAATGATCCCGGTAACTTTAATATTCATTCAGCTATTTATGTGTTCCACTGAGTTAAAATACAGGTTTAGATATCAATATATAAGCTATTTTAATAAGTTGTTTAGACCATGCTTCCTATTTGAATGTTATTGGCCTAATAGAAATATGGAAAAGCCAGAGCTACCGTTTTGACGTATGAGCTTACATAAGCCATAAGTTCTACTCATCAGCTTCGGCTTATGAACTTCGATAACCTAGGAAGTAAACTATTATAAACTGTGACAGTTTGTTTACTTGATGCCACTCTGAAGTTCAACGAAACTACAAGTTTTTTGGTTATTAGTTTTACACTATACTTTAAGCGATTAGATGGAGTGATTGTATTGATAGTTTACTTTGGTGCTTATTTGTATGTTGTTGTTGGGGTATGATACATTGGGTCAATCCGTGTCATTTTAATATATATAACAATTCTCTCTACAAGCATATTTACAGATTCTTGATTATACTTCACCGTCATGTGATTCACAATCCAAACGATCTTGCAAATCAAACGTCCTTAAGCTTTTGTGTTTGTTTTCAGCGTGGAAGAACTAAGTGTAAGGGATACAATATACGAGTTCATCACTTCAGTAGGCAGATTCTCCCTTGAATATGTACGTACTGAATGTCTGAACATAAACTCGGAACATGAGGAGCTGGAGTTAGAAGATCGTGTTGAGGCCTCAATGTATCTTACTTGCCCTCAAAGAGAGAACATTGCGTACGGTGCAGCAACAGGTGTTCTCTTCTTGGCCTGTTATAAATTATAAATGAGGTACATTTCGGTCAGACTATTACATAAGTGTGTTTGGACCAGACCAAGTAAATGAAGTAAGAGTTTTTTTTTTTTTTTTTTTTTTTTTTTTTTTTTTTTATAATCAGGTAACTGTTTCTCAAGTGTATATTTGAGGTAAAAACCGATTCTTTTTTTTTATTAGTAATTTGTGCTATGCAGTAACTAAATTTCAAATTTTGACTCATGTAAAGTGATGACCAGGTTATAAGCCAAAAAAAGGGCAAACAGAAACTGAATAGTATATATATTTAGTTGTTACTTCGCAAAATGTCAATATACGTCAGTGTACAATTCTAAATATTTGGTAACCATCGTACAATTTTACTATAAAAAAATTTCAAGGGTTCGTTGGTTCTAGGCCGCTCTTGCAGATGTCGTTATACGAGAAGGAAAAAGTAACGACACTTCTTTTAAACCTTATTTATGCATGATCTAATCGATACTGATTCTTTTAAGCCTTATTCATTCGCCTTCTAATCGATTTTCTGATTATTCATTGTTGACGCTTACTTTCTACAGGTTGTTGGCTGAAGTCAACGCTTCTCTGCTAGAAATTTCGTGTACCACGATTGCTGCAGGTACAAAAGGGCGTACTCGATTTGTTATCCCTTTCCAACTTAACAGGTCTTACGACCGTGTGGCAACTCTGCTAAAAATGTAAACGAGTCAGACGGGTCAGTTCAGTCCTGTTAACAGGTACCCGTAACTCTTCTTTTACTGCAAGTTGCAACATAAAACTGACGATATTCACATGTTGCAATTTTTTAGTGTGCATTGGAGTGTTTGATACTTTCCGTATAATTTTTACCTTATAATAGTTTTTCTATATAGAGTTACTGCTTTGTAGTTTTACCTTATTGTAGTTTTTCACTTGCATTGTGTGTTCAGTGGCATTCATAAATTTGTTCCCTGAACGACGGCTCTTTATATTTTGTTTCAGGGGTTCGAATGTTTATGTTAACAACATTGATGACGATGCCACCGACAATGAGCTGCAATAATGCTTTGGTAAATGTACCACAATTAAATCAGCTAAGTTGACGGTTAATAAAAAAGGGATGAGTAAGCGGTTTGGATTTGTCTGCTCTTCTACACCCGATGAAGCAACCAAAGCTGTGAACACCTTTAATGGTGAGTTAGCTGATGATATTTGAAGATTTATTTTGATCAAAATCTCAATTGCTTTTATTCGGTTACAAAATACATGTTTCATAGAAAGCCTTTATTTGTGACTATTTCTCAAACGACAGATCTATATGCGGTATGAAATAAGATGTTCCTTACATACTATCTACCGTTTCTTTTTAAGTTGTAGTAAAAGCCAGTCGGCGAACCCTTGCCTGGCATTGTGATTTTTTTTAAACTTCTGATATCAGAATAGACCATTTCATGTTTAGAGAAACCTTTTAAGTGATAGTTAAGAATTCTGCATTTGATCTTAATGCTATAATAGTTACAAAAACAGATGCCTTGCCTTTTTCACTTTAAGAGGTTGAGCTTTTAGGCACTTATAAACATGTCTTGCCAGACGAAATTCCATTTTGTAGCGATCGTCACTCCATTTGTATCAAACAAAACATGTGACGGCTTTCTGACCATACCTAAGCATTTGGTTCGTTGACATGCCCGACTACTTTTGGACCTTCTGTTCTTTTATTAACCTAAAACTTTTTTGCATTCATATTTAGTAGTTGCAGATTATGTAGAACGGGGTTAAGAAAAAGCTGCCGACAAATAAGAGTTCAACACATGTTGGCTCTTTTATGTCAAAGTATTAGTTCTTGAACAACATTTTAACACCTTTTGTTAGACCAGAAAAAGTGACTAGATTTGTCGCGTTTATATTGCACGATTACTTTTCAGTTATGAATTTACATATGCAATTTCACACGAGATAATTCCAATATGCTGACAGTTGTTGTCACAGGTATCAATAGAGGAACAACAAAGGGTTGTAGTGGTTTACACGCCAAGAAAGCTTCTGTGTTAAGAAATCCTTTTGTTGGTTCTAATATTTAAACGCTGGAGATGGTTGATGGCCGCGTTGGCAGCAAGATACCTAACCACTGTGATATATCAACTTTATTGGAAAAATTAAGCAATTTCAAACACTTTTTTTCAATATATATCTGCAAGTTATAGCTTATGAGTTATTGGAAAGGCTTCTTAAGGTATGCCGCTTATTTTTTATTATTTATTTATTTATTTTGCGAAAATCGGTTGTGATGCACTGCCTAACATTTTGGGTTTGTTGTAGGGTGGTAAGATCACAAGAGATAATTTACAATCAGCAGAAGAGTGCTCCAATGGGTAAGAAAGTTTTGTCTAAAACCATTCGTAGATTCAAATCTTACATATCTATATGGCATTCTTTGACATTTTTTTGGTCATGTTGCCATCCTCCCTTTTGTAGTTTAACTTTCATGAGTTTGACAGATCACCAACAAATGGTGGTATTGACAAGTGATATTTCCACTTTTATCTGAAAACATGTAACAACACCTTTAAAAACTATAAAATGTGTTAGACTTGGACATGTTGCTAGCTAATTAAGTTTCCTTAAAACTTGCTTTACTAGAATGTATACCGTAACCACCTTACAATGAAAAAGAAACCACGATCAAACAATGAGTTTCAAACACTTAAATTTTCTCTGTTTTCTTTTCCTAAATAACTGAGCAAGGAAATTTCCATTTTTAGGACAACGAATGATGAAAGAGTCCAAGATGCAGATCTTGCATGGTCTGTAAAGTCAAGAATAGTTGAGGATTATGTACCTACAAATGATCTTCCAAGGAGATCTACGAGAATCAGGGAAAATAGGAAGACGCAAAACCAGGTGCCTAAGCAAAACAAAAGAGTGACAAGGAAGGATACAACCCATGAAGTAAGCAAGTGTTTACTATATTAGTTCATTGTTAATTGTTAATGCTTTCAATGCTTTGGTGGTGAATAAATACCCTTCTTATATTGTACAAAATGGTCAGAAACTCAGAATAGTCACTCTACATGGATATCCTTTATGTTGTACAAATTGGTCAGCGTAGTCACTCTACATGATTGTTGCTTCGCGCTGCCAGAAAACTTCGTTTTTCAATACAAAAAATTTCTGGCAATTATTTTTGAACCTACTTAGATACCAATTTCTCTCTGAAAAGCGGACACCGGTTTGAAGCAGTAAAAACATTCCTATCTCTTGATTTGTTAAGCTCTATATGTTAGTACTACCAAGTACTTGAGCCATTGTGCTATATAAAGGACACAGACGAGCAGTTAGTACATTAGATTCAGTCCTGATAGTCGTTGGGTGGTATCAGGGGGACTTGATAATGTTGTAAAGGTATGATTTATTTCAGTCATCTCAGCACATCAAGAATCATCACGTGGTTAAGTTTTAAATGTTGCTTGTCAGACAGATATGGGACTTAACAGCTGGAAAGCTTTTACATGAGTTTAAATTTCATGAAGGACACATTAGGTCAATGGATTTTCATCCTCTCGAGTGTCTCCTAGCAACAGGTACATACCTGATGTGCAGTCAATACTTCCTATTTGTTCTCGAGTGTCTTATTTCTTTCCGTTTTTCTCGTCTATAGTATGTTATTGTTCCAATCCTGCTGTTATAATAAAATAAAGAAGCAAATGGTTTTTAATGTTTATAGCATGATAATGTGCTTCATATTAAGTGTTACTTTGCTTTAATTATCCATCACGTGACATTTGTTTTTCTATGTTGCTGGCATATCTAACACAACTACGTGTTCCAGGTTCTTCAGACAAAACTGTTAAATTTTGGGATTTGGAGACCTTTGAATTGATTGGATCAACTCCACCAGAGGTACCAGTTGTTGCATGATTCCCTCCCTTATATGCATTCACCGGACACATTGATATCTGTTTCATTCACTTTTCACCCTGATGGGAGAACTCTATTTTCCGGGTTAGACAGCAGTTTAAAGGTATTATTTTATTACGTTAAATGGGATTTATTGACTTATATAAGATTTGGTTCACCTAGATGTCCTCCATTGAATTTCAGGTCTATTCATGGGAGCCTGTTATTTGCCATGATGCTCTTGATATGGGATGGTCAACATTGGGTGACCTTTGCATAGACGATGGGAAGCTTTTGGGATGCTCATATTATCAGAACTCTGTTGCAGTTTGGGTGGCGGACACCACGGTAGTTGTCCCCTGATCTCTTATTCTTTTTCATGATCAAGTACACATTTTCATGGACACCATGGCTTCCATCTTAAAAATTAGGTATAAAGGGTGAAATGAAAATCTGATGTTTTTTGTGTGCTTTGGTCTGTGAAGCTTATTGAACCACATGGGAAAATCATCTTAAAATGTTGCATTTATTATGACCAAAACTATGCTCTAACTTAAAATACGGTGACTGCCAACCATTTGTGTGGTGAATCTAATTTTATGTATTAAGCTGGCATATTATGAATCTGGTGTGCTGAATCTTTTGTTTCTACCATTATGTTGGTAGTATGATAATGTTAGGGTGAGTATTGGAGGTGCAGTCGACATAAATGATATATGTGGGCATATAAGTGAATCATAGCAGATGTTTATATTTGATATTGGCATTGCCTATCCATTTCTTTCTATAAACTCGAGTTACTTATGACTGATAGGAGCTTGGAGATGATTAAACGTGTATTATATGGTGTTACTTTCTGAATGTTTAGTCAAACCAGTGTATGCATGACCCATTTTATGGATTGCATATGGTACTAATTTACTAATTGCTTCAAAAAATCTAATTAAACTATCTCTCATCAGTAGGTTATGTTTTTGTAGGAGCACTTATGATTTTATTAAACCCAAAAAGTCTGTTATTAGTTTCTTGGATGTTCTGTATAGGTCATTCGCAGCTGTTGAATTGGTTAGAACTATGCATTTTTCATGTAGTGTTCAGAAAAACTCAAAATGAAACAAAGGTGTTTTCGTTGGATCTGTCGCCCCACGCTTGCAGCCCACATACTACTCTAATTCTTCCTCCCCAAAGTAAGTACATTTAGTAGGTGTCATGCTATATAGATTTTCAAATGACTTCATGGATAGTTGTAAATAATTTTTTAATGACATTTGAGGTTAATATTCATTCCATGGTTTGCACCAATGTTACAAGAAACCATTATATAAGAGTTTGCTGATTTCATTGTCATCACAGTGGCTCACCGCAACCAACTGTGATGGATTACACCATGGCTCTAAGCATGATTGACTATAATTCATTTTTTCCAATCTGTAACTCAAATAATTCAACTTTTAACAAGAAAAAGTACGGGCTATAAACCAATGAAACTAATGAGAAGAGACGATTCATTGTTTGGACAGCTTGTGAAAGAATATTGGCCATGCTCTCAATCTACAGAACTCGAATGTTGTTTTTTAATCTTAAATGTGTCAAATGGATTGTAGAAACTGGACCCCACATTCCCAAAAATTCCCAACATCTTATCAGCTATTGGAGCACTTAACTGATTCCATCCGCATGTAATACTATAATATATTCTGTTTTAATTTCTGTAATCAATCAGTAGTTTTTATTGGGTACTAATATCATGGGTCATGTCGTCTACAGTCTTGGCACGGTTCGTTTTAGTCAGTATATCGTTGTTTTGTTCGTTTGGTTCACGTCGGAGGGCACCATGGTGGTCGAATTCTCCCAATTCATCGGGGTTGGATCAAGAAAACCAGTCCCCAACTTCGGTCTTATCAGCAGGCAGCTCAAACATGTTTCTCCTTCATCCCCTTTTTCATCTACTAATGGTGTGAAGCCTACTGGATCATCCAATTTTGAATTTGAGCTGTTACCAGATCAAGGAAATGCATCTTCATATAGATTAAATCAATATCAGTCACTTAGATTAAATCAAATCTTATTTTAGTCAAAATTCAAGTTTTTAGAAAAAGTCATAACAATTTCCAAATAGCTTCACTTTTGCATTTTTAATTTCTTCATCTTAAGGACAAAATAGCTGTAACTTTGGGATTCTATAGTTTGATTGATTGTTTTTAAGCTGGTATTTTTGGATTATTTTTCAAATTTTTCTAAAACAGCTTTTGGATAGCTTAAAATAGGCCTGTTGTCAAAAACCTCCCCTGTGTCAGCACATGCTGATCTGCACAGGCCTTTTTTAGAGCTTCTCAAAAGCTCTCAAAAGCTCTTTTAAGCTCATCACTTGGTTTTATAAGCTCTCAGCCATTCATTCTTGAGTTTCCAAATTGATTTGTGCCATAAAATTCTGTTTCAAAGCTTTTAGGAAGGTTTAAAGTTACTTGATTAGACTGTTTTGTGCTCAGAGGTCTTAAGTGCTTATTTTGTGTTCCTTAGCTTTTCAGTAGTTAAGTTTAGCTTAATTCCAGTGTTTATAGATTAGTTTTAGCTTATTTAGTGTTCTCTTAGCTTATCTTAGTCTCTAACAGTTTATTCTTAGTTTTAAAATATCATCAGTAGCCTTTGATAAGCTTTAGTGAATTTTCAGTTTGTTCAGCTTATTTGGTAATTTCACAGCTTATTTCTAAGATTTTAAAGGTTTTCAAAAATAATTTATAAGCTTTTACAAGTTTATTTTTCAAATCTGCAAAAAGAAATTTTCAAAAAAGAGACAAAAAAAAAGGAGTTAGGGAAGTCAAGGTTGAGCCATGCTCTAACCCTTGACCTCAACCCACTCAACCTTTAACACACACACATAAACCCATCTGCACCCTTAGGACTTTTTCGTTTTAGATTGCATACATTATTTTCTTAACTCCATTTTTCAGTAATAAGCTTATTTAGCTTTTAAGCTTAATAGCAGCTTATTGAAAGCTTTTATTTCAGCTTTAGTATTTTTCATACAACAATTTTAGTATAAAGAAATTTTAGAAAAAGTTTGAGATTTTTCCAATTAGTTTTATATTTTTAATCATTTAATCTTTATGTTTTAGTTTTTAATTCATAAAAAATAAATAAAAAGTCAAAAAAATATTCCGCTTTTTCTCAAAATTTTATTTCATCATATTCTTCGTAGGAAAATTAGTTTTACATTTCTTAGGTCATTTTTCCTCAAATTTCACTTTTAGACTCGGATCTTGCATTGAAGAGAAAGAAAGTTCGCCCGAAGTTGGATCAACCCAAAGTTTGAAGCTTTTTGGGAAGACAGTTGTGGTAACAGAAACAAACAGATCATCTTCCACAAACGAAGTGGTTGATCAATCTGAGGGCAATTTCATAAATTTTGTTCCACATAACTTGATGCCTATTAGTTCCTTACCTTGTGGAGCCTAATATCAGCAAATCAGAAATTCTCTCAAACGACATCTTTCTATTGTGGAAAATAACAAGGTTTTTTGAGAATGGGGTGGAATGTCGAGAAGCCTTAGATGCAATGATCGATAGATGTTCAGCACTGCAGAATATACGCTAAGGTGTACTTCGGTATCGAAAATTATTTAATCAACAACATACTGAGCCAAGGGAAAGGAGAGTGGCATTGAACCGAGGTAAATATTTCAAATTTGCACCCTTTACAGTTTTATCCTATGGAATTTCATATAGTAGGGCTGTTCAAGCTGATTAGCTTTGAGGTTAATGTGGCACACGGCCACATTCCATTGTACTTCATTGGCTTTTTTGGTGTAATATAATTTACCGGGGTAGTGTCCCCTTTACCCAAAAAAAAGAATAGCAGCTTAACGAATTCTTTTACTGCCATTACTTGGATACTCAAATTGCCACATGTATTTTCATCATTGGGTGCTATTACCTATTCATTCATAATGTTGCATGGTAATTTATACTGATAATGCTTTTAGGAACAATGGAGGATTAGGAACAAGAGACGTTGGAAAAAGTCGTGGCGTCAAAAGGAAAAAAAGTATAACCAAAATATACCAGCTGACATTGTATGCTAGCATCCAGATTGGAAGGATAGGTCGTGCGAGATCAACTGGCCAGGCTACTTCATATTTTACAGACCGCGATATACATGTCCAATATTTCAGTTTAGAAAGAATTTCATATTATTATGAATCTTTAAACAGGTCAGATTTACTTATTCTTAAGACAATAAAGGAATCAATATAGACGAGGGATAGTTGTTGCCACAGTGCAACAATATATACAAATGCACAGTACTAATGACGAGGTGCTTGGCTTCTAAGCATTTCTGAAATAAGGTATTTATCATGAGTTAAATACTGTATTGAATACATACAGTGTTATTGCGGGTGAATCGGATGCTATTAGTATGGGTCTATTAATGGCCGGAACTCCAAGTGAGAAAGCAACAAAGATGTTAGTGTATGCTCACAAGACACAACAACACAAAGATCATAAGGTAAATTTAGGATTTCAAATTGCTTCTTTTAATATGTCAAATCATTATCAAATATCCCTAAACCAACTCATGTAATTATGTGTGGGTCGAATCAAGTTATTGTGTCTAACCGCTAAATCATTATTCTAACAAAATTAGTAATATTTGAAAAATATGTTTCTTTTTAACCATTTTTTGCACATCAATAAGTTATAGAGAGTTGGAAAAAAAGTGTTTGGGCTAGCCTAGCCAACTCAAATCTATATGTTTTGACCCTTTACTGAACCTGGTCAACCATCAACATTTTGCCACCTTCAATAATTATGATACTTTTCAACTTTTAACATTAACAATTATGTTGTGCATGGGGTTAGCGTTGGTACTGCTCTCACAGTTTATGGAAGGGAAGAAGAGTGATTGAGCAAATGGCACATGTTCAAGATACTATACTATGCTGTGGGGTATGCATTGGCATTGGCATATTGATCGAGAATGCTGGAGGTTACAATAGTGACGGGACACAATTTGTGTGAGATAAGTTTATTGTGAATCTTGATGATCGGACTCAAGTAGCTTACGATATATATATATATATATATATATATATATATATATATATATATATATATATATATATATATATATATATATATATATATATATATAGATGGGATCATTTAAAACTTGATCTCAAGAGAAAGCTGGGGAAGTGATCTCAACCGTTAGATCATCCCCCTTCCCTCCTTTTTTTTTCACCAAACTACAGGGGCCTAAATGCAACATTTTGTATTCTTGAAGGTTAATTCAGAACTTTTACAATTCCGTATATAATGTTTAAATCAAAATCATTTTGGATATTATCCTTTCCAAAATTCTCTCCTTTTCCTCTATAAAACGAAAACTCGCTTTACGATTTGTTTCGCACAAATCAATAGAGCTCGTTGATGCACTTATTCCGTCAATCACAATGACTCATTCCGACATCAATCGTATGTTAATCATAACTATAATCGTTATTTTTTTGCTTTAATTATGTGATTATGTGATGTAACACGCTTTCCCTTTATTTTGATGTTAATATTCATAAGTGATTATGTTACATGTTGATTTTATTGATATTTGACCTAATGCGTGTGTTATCTGATGATTTTTTTTTTTTAGTCTATTTTTTATTTTATTTTTGTTACTTTTGTCATATACGTTAATGATTATGTTTTAGCAGTTGTATTGTTAGCTTAATCAGTTTTTTTTTTTTTTTTTTTTTTTTTTTTTTTTTTTTTTTTTGGTACAGATGCACTAATTTTTATGAATTGCAGTTTGTTTTGTATTATGATTTGTTATTTATTATTATTATTATTATTTATTTTTTTATATATATATTAATATAAATAGATTTGATGTATAATACAGATGCACTAATTTATAAATCATGTTCATATTAATGTTACTGTTGATGCAATAGTTGATATAAGTGTTGCTGCTATTGTGATACAGATGATTCATATTTGTTTATGTTTATATTAACGTTGTTGATATTGCAGTATTTGATGATAAGTGTTGTTGATTCACTTTTATTTTTTGTATCATATGCACTTGTATACGAATTAGTGTATTAAGTTTGTGGATATACCTTTATTTTTGTATTCATATGCATTTGTATGTGATTTATATGAATTAGTTGATTAGGTTTTTGTATTCAGTTTCATTTGTATTTGAATTGTGGAGTAAGTTTGTTGATATTCACTTTTATTTTTGTATTCGATGCACTTATATGTTGATTGATAAGTTTTATGCTATCGACTAGTTTGTTGATGCACCTTTATTTTTGTATCCGGATGCACTTGTATGTGATTGATATTAATTAGTAGATTAAGTATGTTTATATGCATTGAATGTATAACTTGAAGTGATACGGATTATATAGTTGTATACGATAAGTCGATTAAGTTTATATGCACAATGTATAACTTCAAGTGAAGTGATAAGTTGATGTGATTGATATGAATTTTAGTGTAGTAAGTTTGTTGATGCACCTTTTTGTGTACATATTCACCGAATACATACATACGCACTTTTATATTTGGTTATAAGTAGTAGTTACGCAAACATGTTATAATTGTTGTGTTTTCATATCTTCGTGTTTAGGTACGATTTATTCTTCAAACAATGTCATGAAAGCAAAGCAGCTTGTAGTTATGTGTGGGGGTAGTTCTAGTTTAGGTTCGATGGTGTACGTGTATCTAGCTCGCTCGCTGAGTGATGATTCTAGTTCGAGGATTGTTGGTGCATCTAGTTCTTCATCCGTTGTTAATGTCTCAAATGTTGGTGATCGATCCGCTGGTGTTTCGCCGGTTATTGATGGGTCAAGGGTTTGGGTTCCCGATGTGGATGTGTCTCTTAAACCGACAAAAGGAACTGTGTTTGTGTCCTTGGTGCAAGCGCACAACTTTTACGTACATTATTCAAAAATGGGAGGGTTTGATATTAAGCTTGGTATCGAGAGCAATCCCGATGGTAGCGATTGTCCTAGTATTAAGTACTTTAGTCGTAATAGAGGTGGGAAGAAAAGAGATTCTATGTATGATAGACATAGGTCCGATTCGATGTTGCCGCGCGTGGTAGGTGAATGGTAAAGGTGCTAATGGGGCGATTGACAATAAGGGCAAGGAATTGACTTGTCACCGGTTGGTGATTCGCTTGCTAAGAAAAAGTTTAGAAGAATACCTCGTAAGACCGGTTGTTTAGCTCACTGAGGGTTAGGAAAGTCGATGGGGTTATGTATGAGGTGTACGTGTTTGTTGAAGAACATAACCACCCGCTAGTTTCAAAAGAAGACATGCGCTCTTAATGAGTTCAAGGGACATGGGTGTTCTAAGCAACATTTTCGATGCAAGTATCGAATTCCAATGTTGGACCCGTTAGAGCGCTTAAGCTTATGAAAGAGATTTACGGAGGGTTCGAGAACATTGGTGCAACCGTGGTGGACCGCAAGAATTTTAAACGGATGCGAGTACCTTTATTGGAGACCGTGACGCATGATGGTGGTGGAGAAGTTAGAGAACCTTGAGAAGCATTGCGAGGGTTTTTGTCGATTACTATAAAGGTGAAGGAGATTCCTTATCCGCTTTGTTTTGGGTGATAGTTGTGCTAAGATGAATTATCGCTGCTTTGGAGACGTGATATCCTTTGATGCAACCTTTAGGTCGAACAAGTATGTTTTCATGCTTTAGTTTTAATTTTTGTTGATTTATTTATCGCTCAACTTTTCGTATATATTGGTGCACCTTTTATAATAAACTCGATGCACTAAAAATCAATTGCAGTACGTAATGGTGTTTGTGCTTTTATCGATTGATAATCATAACCGATCTGTTACTTTTGGTGCCGGGTTGCTTGTCGATGAAACAATAGCGCCCTATAAGTGGCTTTTGCGGCTTTTAAAAAGGCGTTTTGATCGATCCGCAGTTGTTGTGACCGACCAGACCCGTCGATGAAACAAGCCATTGCCGATGTTTTTCCTAACGCGCCATCGTTTTTGCATGTGGCATATCATGCGTAAATTATCGGTTAAGGTATATTCGAATTTTTAAGTTTTCTAATAATGTAACATTTAGTATTTGATGCACTAATTTTTATCATTCGATGCATTTTTTTTTTTGTGTTGGTTCTTCGCTTTGCAATAACACCGATTTTAGAAAACGATTATGTGTCGTCGTTTGAATGATCGATTTCGCCAAGTATTTTTGAGGAAGAATGGAAGTCGATCATTGATGAGTTTGGCTTGTCTCGAAAATAAGTGGCTTTCGATATTTACGATATGAGATCTAGATGGATTCCTCGCTTTTGCGATGAAGACTTATCCGGTTTGATGCGCATAACATCTAGGTCTCAATCGAGAATCATTTTTTGGGAGATGGACTAATGCAAACTTAACCCTTGTTGAGTTTATTAGTCATTTTGATTCTCGCTATGGATTCTCGTAGGTATTCTCAATAAAAATGATCATGAATCTAGGTATAAAAACCGGATATGCGATCGGGTTGAAATTAGAAAAGGATGTCACGAGATTTATACTTTGAACGTGTTCTTTGATATACAAGAAGAAATTTCGCTCATATTTAATTGTTTGTCTCATTAGCACTCAAGCTATTGGTCTTTTGAGAAATTTTTCATTCGGGACACGGGTGTTAAAAAGTGGAATGACAAGGCAGCTTGAAGTTTTTGAGGTATGTAAATAATTGTATGTATATTTTTAATTTTAGATGCCCTTTTTTTGTTGTGTTTAGATGCTCTAATTATCGTATTTATATTCGCTTTATCCTTAGATTAGTTAATATAGTTTGATTTAGTATCCTTTTAGGACTTCACCATTCTTATTCTATCTTAAACCGCTTATCCTCTTGTTGATATTGTTTGATCTTTGTTATTCTTCATATCTTATTGTTTAGATTTGATATGTGATGCCTTTAGAATCCTTTAAGCTTGTAGGATTAGCTTATTAGGCGTGCTTTTCTTTTTTTTCCCCTCTCGCACATCGCCACCATCTATCTCAATCTAATGCTGTTTTTTATTTTTAAAATCTGCATGATGATGTAGTTTTTAGCTGAAAATATGAAAATATGTAAATATGATATTTGGTTGGTTGTCTTTCACTATATTATTTTATTTTATTTTTGAGAATTTACTAAATTAATTGAATTTAAGTTCAAATCATTCTCTTCAGGGCTGTTTGGCCTAAGCTTTGGGAAACCTGATGTTGTGATTATATGATTTTAACTTGTGCTTTTAGGGTCTAATTCATTTGCAAGATGATAACTTTAATGGTTAAGTTTAGTTTTAGGTAATGGAAGCTTCGTAGCATTGTAGTAGCTTATAGCGTATTTTTAGATGCAATTGTATTAGTTTATTTCTTAGATGCCCTTTTTGTTTTGTTTAGATGCACTAATTGTCGATTTATATTCTGTTTATGTGCAGTAAATTGATTATTATTGAATATTTATGACTTGTCAAATTTAAATGGTTGTATTATATATATCTTAGATGCATTAATTAAGGCAATAATATTTTTATTTTTTTAATTATACAGGTGTTGTTTTGTTCATCTGATATGTCTATTACCTGTTCATGCAAGAGGTTTGATTTGTTTGGGTTACTTTGCCGCCATATCTTTTATGTTTTGAGGTTAAATGGTGTTGAGGATTTCCCGAGAGAGTATGTGCTTGATAGGTGGTGTAAGACTCCTGATGATGTTTGTTTGATGCGCTTGTTAATGTCACCGATTCGAGCTCGATGTCGTTATTCGATCAATTCGTCGTATTGTTGAAGATACGGTTGATGTGTTGATGCCTTGTAGAGAAAAGCTTGATGTCTATCGCTTGGAGTTATCTCGAACTTCTATCTAGGGCCGAACTGATGTTCCAAATGGGTTAAAGAAGAGTAAATCGATACATTTTGTTCTATGCTAGGTGTTAGTGAACTCAAGGTGTTGTTATAAAGGTTCAAACAATCAAAAACAAAGGGACTGGGGTTCATACTGATGGAAGAACATTGATGAGATAATTCGCAAAGAATCAAGCAGAAAGAAGAGACGGGTTTGTTTCACTCATGGGAAGGTCAAGGACATAATTCCGTGACATGCCCTTATAAAGACTCGATCGTGGTCGGTAACAAAAGAGCACGCCGCTCTACTCGTGACATGGATGTTAATTACGAGGAGTGACTAACGCTTTGTCGATTATGATATGCACCTATATACACCTTCAATTGCAATTTGTCTTTTTTTTTTTTTTTTTTTTTTTTTTTTTTTTTTTTTTAGGATTTTTCTAAATAAGCATAATATGCGTAATAATGTCATGCTTGTCTCGATGCATGTATATGGATTGTTGATTTTTACGGAATTGTCGCACGATTTGATAATCGGAATTTTATGGAATTTCATGGAATTTAATTGCGATTTGTAAAATTTGTTGCTTGATGCAAGATTTTTAAACTATTGATGCAATCGATTTTACTATATTGTATGGTTAGTTATTAAGTTTTCATATTAACTAATTATATTTGATGCATTGTATTTTAAACTTTTTTAATATATTGATTCCATAATTTTCAATATTAACTTTTAATATATTCAGTTATTTTTTTACATCAGTTAATGTACTTTTTTACATCATTCACATATGTATGAGTAATATTCATTTGGATGCACCTTTTTTATCATATTGATGCACCATTCTAACCCATTTATGTTTAAACCCATTTACATCATTTAATGTAATTTTACTATATGAAAACTTATTTTACTTATTTTACTATATTCGCTTATTTTATACATCATTCAATGCAATTTTTACATCATTAACATATGTATCATTAATTATCATTTGATTCACCTTTTTTATCATATTGATGCACCATTCTAAGCCATGTATATTGAAACACGCTTCATCTTATAAGGTAATGTAACTTTTCATTCATATAATCATATGTGAAAGTTATGAAAACATTATTTAATGTAATTTCATCATCATCCACATGTGTATCATTAATTATCAATTTGATTTGCCTTTTTTATATCATATTGATACATCATTTATAACACATCTATGTTTAAAGACATTTCAACATCATTCATTATAACCCATATATTGAACATGCCATTCATAGATTCAAAGACATAAGTTTTGATTATAACATAACATTGTTTTATGTCCTATATTAATACGAGACGATAATAATACGGGAAAGTACGTAGATCTAGTTCATAATTGAAATTTATCACATCATATTGTTTGCTGGTGTAAATTTGTTCAGAAAGCTCCATTTTTTCTTGAGCTTCTCTTCGTGCTCATCATAATACTTTCGAACCCTTGGTTGGAGACGTTGAAATTGAGTCTTATGTAAATTCGACTTTTGAGCTTCGTTGAAATTGCTGTACCTTTTCGACTCTTGTTCTAGCATTTCTTTTTTCGTTGATAGTTGTCATCAACATCTTCACCACGCACTTCTTTCAAGCCCGATTAGTTGGTTTAGTTGTCGGACACTCTTTTTTCGCACTGCACTGAAATCTTTTTCCTTCCAAAGAATGTCTCCATGTGTCTCATTACAAAATCCCGTAATCAACGCGGTTCAATCTCGCCTCCCATTCCAAATTTCATGATTTTATGTTTTGATGTTGATATTTTAGTCGCAGATGGGTGTTCCAATCGAGTGCGTATATAATGCAAATGTTTTTGTCTCAGATGAATGTGTTAATCAAGACATGTTAAATACATTTAGATGCACCTTATTTATAATCTTTGATGCACTAATTTAAATACATTTAGATGCACCTTATATATATATATATATATATATATATATATGGCAACGAATCGCATAATAAAACTAAAATATTTCATGCATTACATCGCTCAAAGGCATATATATTATCCATACAACTATTATTAGTTACATTTGCACCACCAACTCAAACCATAATAATAAGTAATATAAAATCGAACCCGTATGCACTATTAATACAACATCCACACTAATAAACTTATCACTAACTTCATACTAACCGATAACTTTGTTACGTATGATACATCAATAAACAAACTAATTCCCTTATGATATTTAAAGTCCGAATAACTAAGTTTATATATAAATTACGAATCACGCCATATTTACAACATATATCGATTCGCATTGACTATGTCAAAATATCATCATACATGTTATGTTATATGTATTCTCAATTAAATCATACCGCAACGAAATGAGATCGAAAACATTATCAATCAATCATAAATCAAACTATCTTCTATTATCTTAACATCAAACATTCATATTCATTCACATTCATTTGGGTGCGAATAAAGTTTCTTACCAAAGCCTTTGGAATGTCACCGTATCTTTTATGTATGTCTTGATCATCATCATGCTTGTTATCGATAATATCTACTTCCATTGTCTTCAAATTGTAGACAATAAGGTAGTATCGATTCATTTCTTCCGTTGGCATGGTTATTGGGAAGAATACCGATTCAGATACATATTTACGTTAAACAATGCTTTAATAAACAATGTAATGTGTTTTTGTTTTAAATCTTACCACCAACTTTGTCAAGGTTATTTTTGTAGAATACTCGAGCACCTCATCCATTTTTCTTTAAAGTCTTCGTGTTTGCGTGACATCCAGAAATAAAAAGCATTATACAATATGTCATAAATTTGATTAAGAATTTTATTAATTGTTTTTTTGTATATGAAAATATTTATCAATATTATTGAATTCACTTACCATCATTCCTGTTTTGCAAAACAAAAATCGTGAAGATACCCTGTTTTTCAGCTTCTCGTCATTGTTTTGAATTATACTCCATACGTCTATGGCTGCACTTGTCACTGGTAAACTTTCACGCATGCTCTCAAATACCACCCTTGGGACCTCCATGCTCATTGTTTTGAAAACAATATCATTGCTCATATGTAAACACGCCGCTTAATAAAATGGATGCACTAATAATTCAAATGTGATGCACTAAAATAAATAATACTATATATATTTGTCAAATTCACATTTACTTACTTAGCCGAACGTTCACCGAATATGAACTCGACGATAGGTTTCTCATCACCGCAAATTGTTTGTGATGTCGACCTTCCTCTTGACGTATGGAGATAGCAATACACCGATAATACCCTCTCCCTTTTTGTCTTACTTCCTTTTCCGCTTCTTCCCGATTGTCATTTGTGTTTCCGGTTTCATGTATCTTATAGGAACCGCTTAATTGCGCCACCGGTGTGATACTTCCATCTTCGCTTACCAACTGCTTTCCTTACTCCTTGTGGTTGGTGAAGGTTGCCTTGAACTACTTTTGTTGTAACCTTCGGCTTTTGGTTTTTACAGCCAGCTCTAGGGTCTTCCGTGTTCTTCTCGAACTTTTTCCAATTCTTTTTACCTTTTTCAACATCATTTTGTCGATTGGTTTCATCATCTTTCCCATCATCTCGTTACTTGAGTAATTGGTAGCTTCAATACTTTGTCCACCCAAACATGTCGCCGCCTGTGAAAACAAATTGAAGCTTGGTGGTGTGAAATCCAAATTTTATTTGTTGCATCTTTACCGCCGAGATTTCCACCGCTTTTTCATTGTCGAATCATTGCCTCATCACTGTCTCAGATCATTTTGGAAACGCTTTAGTTTACCTTTGCTTCTCATGTTTCTCATAATCTGTGAAATGCCCTTGTAGGTTCAATGTATTGTTTTTCTTGCATCCTTCACCCAACGTTGTCTCTTTTCCTCTGTTGACGCTTTCTTCCTCATTGATATTTGCATCTCCCGCTGATACAACATTTGTATTTTTCTCCTTTTCCACTCGTATTTTTATCTTTATCCACAACCTCACTATTATCTCGTTATGTCTAATTCCACATTCATACCATCGCTTTTCACCGCATTTCCAATTATTTACCTCATTTACAAGATCACTTACCCCATTTTTACCCCATCTTGCACCACATCATTATCATTTACCCCGTCATTCACAAAGATCACTTACCCCATCATTTATCACATTTGTATCATCATTTACCCCAACATTTACTTGAGTTCCGCCATTTGCCCCATCATTTACATCCATGTTTTCGCTGATTGGTTCTCATTTCCATCTTTATCTCCGCTTTCCTCCTTCACGCACCCTATCGCGCCCACTTGAACCCCATCATTTACATCCATAATCGTGTTTTCATCAATATTATCGATGTCAATGTCTATTTGTGGACTCTCTTGTCCAAAAAGTCATCCGTGCTCATGTTGTTGTCTTCTTGTGATATATGCGCGCTGCTCACATCTTCTTCCGATTCAACCACGACTTTTTCGGCCCGCCATCCGATGTGATCTTCCCCGGTTTGAATGCTTTCATGAGTTTCTCGCTTCTTGTTTGAACAAGTGCTTTTAAACCCTCATCCTCGTGGTAAGAATTCAAGCCAATTCGAGCAATTCGCTCACCGCACCTTGTACACCTTCCGATATGGACAATGTCTTCGTTATTTGCATTTTCATTTCCTAATTATATAATTAATATGCTTAAAAATAACAATAAAATAATATTAATAATAATAATAACAATTGATAAGCTTTAATGATTTTGTGCAAACTCGATGTTGTAAATATACAAATCGATGCACTTAATTTTATTTATTTGATGCACCAATCATATTATTAAGATGCTTTAAACTCATCATACAGATGCTCTAAATGTAAACATAACTAATCAATATATCCATATGCCACAATCAACAAGAACTGTCAAATGATCCATACCAAGAAAGAACCATATCAAGAAAGATCACGTAATACATACCAATAATCATGACCATATCCCCCAAACAATCAAAACTCAACCAATTCATTATTCTACATTCTCAACCACTAGGATCAGGAAACTATCATTATATATCTACTATCAAAACAAAACTCTTAAACAAAGTTACCTAATCTTTTTAAAATACACAATCACAAGGGATACGAGGATCAAGCAATGCTGAGTTTAACACCAATATACATAGCCATCCGTCCCTAACTAACCCAAACATCCAAAAACTCCCTGAGTTTGTGGTAACAGATCAAAGGCTCATTAATCATACACAAAATCTCAAAAATGGTGAACTTAGCCACTTGGGTGCAGGAAACAATCCTTATGGAGATACTATCATTAACTACATTATAACTCAGAAATGGCGAACTTAACAACTTGATATGCTTTAACAGATTTTTGTGCAAACCTGATGTTCTAAATATACAAATCAGATGCACTTAATTTTATTTATTTGATGCACCAATCATATTTTTTAAGATGTACTAACCCTGATGTACTAAATATACATATGTATGCACATACATACCTCTGATGTTTTACTTTTGAATATTTTGAATGCTTCATCCTTATTTGAAGGTTCACCTATCCCACATATTCCGTCACCAATGTCGATTCTCTGTATATAAATGGTGTATGATGTCTTCTTGTGCATACTCCAATTGTTTCACGCAAATTGATTTAGTGATTATTATTAAATATCACGAAATTATTGTAATACATGACAATTTGTAATAAAAGCTAAATTGTACATATTACCCGGTGATTTTTGGAATTCTCGATTGCCGACTTTGTAAGACCTCTCTTCTTTTCGTGCAATATACTCGCGCTCTTCTTTAATTGGTAACTTTCCAAACCTCCCATTTTCACTTCCTGCTTTTCTCTCGATCTTCGCCATTATGTCCCATGCTTTGATAGTCGGGTTTCTTCAACAACTTCAACCTCTTCCGAGATGGTTGAGTTTAGATACAAAAGTCGCAAAGATAATAATACAAGGAAATTAGCATAAAGATACAATGCGATGCATTATTTTGTTGGATTATGATGCACTTAAATGTTTGTATAATACTTACCACCATTAACAAAGAAGGGACCCCGAACCCGTATGAACTGTTATACTCTTTTTGATTTTTTCATTGTTTGCAACAAGTATGTACACCAATCCATATTCTTGATATCTTCTTCCTTTTCTATACACCGCAAAACTTCGTTTATCGTCCCATTTTTGTGCATTCGCCAATAATTGAGATGAATGCAACCAGGAAGTTTAGCTTGAACTCCCGCCCAAAGGTGATGCTCTACAACCGCTTTCAACCACATTTTTCAAGTAGAATCTATCATCCGATAATCATGTGTGTGTCTCCATTCAACAATTAATGGAACTCGTTGTTGCACCGCACTTCGTGATGTTGATATCTCCCATCGGGATTCCAAGCGCTTCTTGTATCATATCTGCAGTGATCGTGATTGATCTACCGCTCCCATCTTGATTGTTGACGCTTTCAGATCAAACCGGTCTACAACCCACTTTCCCGCTTTTGTTGGTGTTGTTTTATATTGAAGTTCCCGCCCAACAATGATCCAAACCCCATGTCGCAATGTTTTCTTTCGACATCCGACAACCTTGTTAAAATTTCTAATAAATCCTTGGCGACGACCTAGATTTAATAGTTGGGAACGCCTTTTTGGTACAATAACGTATTTTCTTCCGCAACCTTCTGCTTTTTGTCATGGACACGCTTAATTTGTTGTACTTCACTTGATTTCCTTTTTTGTAGCAATTTTCTTCTTCCTGCTCGCTTTTATTTGTGTCAGATCGAGATTGTCGCTGCTACATAATGAAGACACATTCGAGTTAGAGGACGATTAAAAGTATGATGCAAATATAAATACTACATATGTCGCAATTATGATCATATTGATGCACCTTAAATGTATGAAGTGATGCACCAAAATTCAATATTACATACAGATGCACCAAAATTCAATATTACATACAGATGCACCAAATATTGTATACATATGTCGTAATATTATCCATCGATGCTCCTAAAATATACAAACCGATGCTCCTAAAATATACAAACTGTATAAATAATTTTACACACATCAAACAAATAACGCCACTGCTCATGTCTATATCACATTCCCCAACAAGTGAAGCTAAAACACATCACCTTCCGTACTACCCCTGTGACGCTTTTTTCATGCACATTTTAATTTGTTTCTTCTTATTACGCCCACGAATTCCGGTTTCGTATCATGTACAACCCTTCATTAACTAATCTTAAAATAACATCATTCGCTTTTTAATCATAAACTACTTTCATATATTATTTTAAATCATTGCATTTTGCATTCGATAAATAATCCCGCATATAAAATCGGGCCAGACATGTCATAGACTACATCCAACCTAACTCATGCTCAAATGCCATAAATTAAAACCTATTACATCTTAGTTCAACTTCTAGTGGATCAAATAAATTAACAATTACAACTAGAATAATGCTCATACAGATGCACCAAAATTCAATATTACATACAGATGCACTTTTGAGTATAGCAACAGATGTCGAATATTAACCATTGATGCTCCTAAAATATACAAACCGATTATCCATAATTAAAATTATTCTTAACATGAAACACATGATTAAATTAAGAGTGTATATATGTCGATTGAACAATTTAATTTATGTCGAATGAAATATATGTATATCGAGTAATGCAAAATATACGACAAGAAACATGTAAGTATATTTGATGAGTTAATGACATGAATCATATGTCGCAATGAATATTGTGTAGTATGTAATAAATAAATATTTATACATGAAGTATTCAAGATACACATAAATATTATACGATACATATCAAATAAAAAAATAATAATAATAATAATAAAAAAAAAACTCGATATTGAAATAACATGATCTCAGAAATCCCCATGAATTCTCGAATATCTTCCTCCGACTTACTATTTTGAGATGTTTCATTTTGAGAATTATGCCCCCATTGCCTTCTTCTTCTTCGCTTGTCGAAAATTTGAATTGAACATAGGTGTCATAATACTAATAATATCGAAAAAAATGCGCATAATAATGATATTAGATGCTTTAAACTTAAGTTTAGATGCACTAATTATACATTTAGATGCTTCAATCATTTTAACTAACCATTTTTGATGCACTAATAATGCAAACATATCGCACTGATACACTAATCATATAATTTTTCACTGAAATTAAATTTAGATTCCCTGATCTTTTACATTTGGATGCCTTAAACTCAAATTTAGAATGACTTAAATGTATATGCCATAAATTTAAATTTGTATTAACTAAACATTTAGATGCTTTAAACTTTTCAATCAAACCATTTTTTGATGCACTAATAATGATAACTTGTTTTTGTACGGTTTAACCATCAGTTTGATGCCCTAATAATAACATTTTGATGCATTAATCATATATTTAGATGCTTTAACTATCAATTTGATGCCCTATTTTTTTTGCATGTATAAGATTCGACATTTTATATTAACTGCAAATCATCATATTGATGCACTAATCATACAATATGATGTTTGTTATCACCTAGTTTGATGTACTACTCAAATATTCAATGAACTAATTCTACTAAGTATTATTTATTAACACGTATGCACTAAAATTATACCTTAATCATATCTACAATTACTTGTTGCATATTACTAACTAAAATTAATAAAACAAATGCATCAAACTATACCTTAATCCTAACTAAAATTACTACCACGATGCATCAATTATCCAATAAAAATATAAATTCCTAAAAATATGGCACTTACATTCGACCGATGTTGTTTGCTTATTATTTCCTTCTCGATTGTTCGTGGACTCACACGAGTAGTCGAAATTGAAAAAAAAAAAAAAAACAAATAAAATTGTAAATAGTGATTTTGATCGACAAAACTCGAAAATTAGGCACTTACGATTCCTATATGTTTTTTCTTCATTTTTATTTTGATCGAGTCATTTGTTTGATTGGAAGTCGGTGGCGACGGTGTAGCCGGTGGAGATGGTGGATCCGGTGGCGACGGATTTTTGATCGGTGTGTTTATGAGTGTGTGTTGTTGTGTGTGTTGTTTTGTGGTTAAATGTACAAAGACACGATAAGGCGTGTTTACTTTTTATTTTTACTTTTGACCCTCAACTTTCATATGTTTACATAATCTACCCCAAACTTTTTTTCTCACTTTTCTCTAATTACACTTTTCTCTAGAACCGACTCTATATATATATATATATATATATATATATATATATATATATATATATATATATATATATATATATATATATCCGTAAAAGATTAAAAAAAAATTTCAAAAAGTTCTCAAAAAATACAAGATCGGGTATGATGGTGCATGAAAAAGTTGTAAAAACGCTAAAAGTGGATATTCTTCAAGGAAAAAAATTATGGCGATTAAATCGTTTTTGTATAGGTTTTGCACCCAACTTCTTTAAAAAATTCCAACTAAAACAAGTTGACATCAATAAGTTTCATTAAAAAATGTATCAACAAAATGTATTTTATGCAGATCTTGTGGAATTTTTTGAAATTTTGAGAATTATTTTTATTCTTTTACGGAATAACTATAATATATATATATATATATATATATATATATATATATATATATATATATATATATATATAATATATACTAGATGTGGCGTTGTTGCAATAAGTTTCTTTCAACAAAATGTATTTTTAGCGTTAGAGAATATTTTGAATAACTATAATTACGATGCTTTTGCATAGCAAAATTATATGGAGTCGATCTAAGTGTGAGTATATTTTCTAATGGGAATGTTTTATGTTATTAAGATTTTAGTAATAATAGATTCAAGCATTACAAAAAGCAACGGTATTATGTAATTGACAATATTATTTTGTAGTTTAGAGGTATAGCCAACGTGTGTGACCATCTTTTCTTGCTTTGTCGGTAATTTAGGCAGTGGTAACTATTTTTTTATTTACATGTGTAGCGTTTATCATTTGGTGTGTGGCTTTTAAACATGTAACCTTACAAATTATCACCATAATAAGATTATTTTGTACTATCAATTTGCATAAATATTTAAGCGTTGTTCAAAGCTATTAGTATGTGTTACAAATAATTGTCGCTAAAGATAACAATACTATTTAATTTTTGTGATTCTAATAAACTTACATAACATTATTGATATACTGGACAAAGGGCTATACAATATATATTACTTTTGAAAGACGATTCATATATGCTAGTCCCTTAAGTGGTGCAAAACCAACATTTTTCAAAATAACATTATACAAATGACAAAGTACATGTGTCAAAGCAAAATAAACAACAAAAAACTACAATTACTTGGTCTCTCATTTTTCTAAATTTGTCACGGGTTTCACAACTACTTCATCATTTCTCATATAATTTTGTCAAATTTGAAACCCGGTTTGACCCGGGTGGTTCAACCGGTTGAACCATTCCGGTCAAAAAATAGGTTGATTTAAATCGAGTCAACCCGACAGGTTGGGTCGAAAACATGTCAAATTAAACCGGGTCAACCCGTAGCGTTTGAAGCATCCCGGGACAACTCGGTTTTCTATGTGTATTGATAGTTTCCTTCTGAAATATATGTCGTCAACATTTCCTCATTTAGTTTCAACTTTTCACTTTTTACTTGTTGTTTTTTCCTTTATATATAGTATATAGCAGGGTACTCATGCGTTTCGGCGGCGGGTACCCTGTGATAATTAACCGGAGAAATAGATCTCGATAAGACCTGATTCACCAATTTGTATCAGTTTCAGCGGGTCCTCTCTAGTTCATTTTCGGATGGATTTAATTGGTTAGCCGAACCGGTGGTGACACCGGTTCCCGGTTGAACACGTTGGTCCGGTTCGGTCCGGTTTTCAAAAGTATATGTACCATCAAATTGTTAGCTTGTATGAAGTTTTGTGTGTTTTACTAATTTATATAATATGTATACTAACATGTACTTTTCATTTTAAGGTGTTATAAAAATAACATTAATTAGTGTGTTTAATTATTTTATATTTTTGATTATGTTGCAGCTTCTTTAAATTGTATATTATGAAAATTTTGTACTTTTTAGTAAGGGGTGTTTTAATTGGTTGTTTTTTTTTAATTTGGTAGATGTGTTTTTAATTAGTTGTACAATGTGAATAAATTATTGTACTTTTAATTAATGAGGTGTTTTAATAAGAGTATTAATTACACTATGTATTTCTCTCTCCATTGACCAATTTTCACTTTTCAACTTTTCACTTTTCAACTTTGACTGTTTTTCTATTATATGTAGTATAGATATAATGTCACCTCAATGCCACCTCACAATACTATTTATTTTTCGGATTTAATGTATTAATTTTGGAAATTGTTAAGCAATTAACTTGGTTCGTTTGTAAGAGTAGTATTAATAACTTGTGTGTTTACCACTTAGGCAACAAGTTATTTTGATAATTATGTTGCATATTATAATCTATAAATGCCAATCCTATAATAAATACAACCAAAAATATATATATCAAAACCTTAATCCGTATTATAATACACATAACGACATTATATACACCCTAATTTATGTGGTGTTTTGAGTTTCATCCATTCTTCAAAACCCTCATTTGTTTCACAACCATATGAATGTTAAACACGTAATTATTATTTGAACTATTATTATTTTATGGCATGATGATTGATGGTGTTTTGTTGTTAACTAGCGGATTCCTCAAAAAATGGCTTATGAAGAAACTTGAATGGATATCAAGGAATTTACCACAGATATGCTTTTGATTCTCATAATGCCTATTAATTTGCAACTTATTTTTTATAATTGATTTTGGCTTTTAGATTATTCATCATGGTTAAATTCGGCATTGATACAAACTCGAGGTTTTGGTGCTCTTTGCGCTACAAACATAACATATAGAAGATGATGGAGCATGATGTTATGAATCCTCGGACCTAAGCCCAAGGTTTGTTCCAATGAAATTATAAGTTTTTAATAGTGGTTGCTTATGTTTCATGCGATTTTGTTAATCCGCTTCCCCGCATCCAGTCAATCGAATCTCCAATGGTGGATAAGACGGTCTCTATGTCACCCCGTGGTGTCAATTCTCCTCATGGCTTTGCATCTACGAAATTTCGTTCCGTCCCCGAGCTGCACCCCAACAAGCCTCGATAATAGCTTATCTAAAGACAATACTTCCAAAGAACCGATTTGAGTAAATCGTCATTAAACAATTGTGTAGATGTTAGTAGTCCTAAGAAAACGAAGAAAGTTAAAGTGACTTGAAGACATTGTAGCGTCTACATCCGCAAATTTTGTGCTTGAGAAATTAATACCATGCACTCGCTATCGATTTATGCATGCGCCATGGTACAAAACTAAATTAGTATGTTAAATCATTATTGTTGACAATCGGTGAAGACAACTTCAGTCACGGAACACAATCAATTATTGAATGTGAATATACAAATTTTGATAAAAACAAAATCATGAAGATAATCGAGTCTCCATAAACTTTATAAAGTCGACGTTGAATTTATTAAATGTAAGTTTGTAGCATCAAACCGCATTGGTACGGGTCGTTGAGGGCAGAACATGGTAAAAGTGCAAGAATATTCTATGCCAACTCTCTAAAATGCCTGTTTGACCCACTACCTTCTTAATATAGCATAATATTTGCAATAACAAAGGCCACAGCCGTATGGCGTGAATTATGTGAAGATGTGACTACAGAGTGAACTACCCAAAGACTTAGCACGGCATTATGTGACTTCAGGGTGGTGAGTATGAAAGGTTTTAATGGATATTTAAATAATAGTATGTCCGGATTCGAACTTGAGACTTCGAGATTGCACACATTACGTATGAGAATTGATGTACATAATTAATATAAATAAAACGTTATTATTATTAATTATTAATCACTAAATAAAACATAACGATAGTTAAATAATTAACGAGGTTTGGTTAACGGTCGTTAAATATTAACTAGAAGGACTAGAGATGAAATTGTAAAGTCGGGAAAGTTCTAGAATCCCCTTGTGGGTCTTTGGCCGATCGGTGGAGGGTTCCCAAACCCAAACCCACTCAAACTTGTACTCCAAGATAAGTTAACTATAAATACAAATCAATGTATTCATTATTGACGAACCTTGGATCACTTTGATAACCTAATTTCTCTCCTTCTCCTCTCCTCTTTGTGTGGCCGGTCGAATACCCTCACCCCAAGGGTTTTCGATTTTGTCTAACTCAAAGACACAAGTGTTTGGTTTATTTGTGATTCAAGGAACTAGCTTCTCCACATCAAATCGCTATTAGTACGTGTGTACAAGAACGAAGAGGAAGCACACTTGAGCTTGTATTCCTTGGTGGTCGATTTGGGTTGGACGATTTTGTATAAACCCTAATTTAGGGTTTTGGGTTTTGTTACTTGATCACATAATCGTTTGATTGCTTGAATTGCTAAAAGGTACGCACTTTCTTGTTTGGTTAATTAATTATATATATTATTCCTATTGTCTTCCGCTGCTTGCTTTGATGATGTAATTGTTTTATGTATAATTGTTATGAGTATAAAATTCCAACAAAGGGCATCACGAGTCGTTAATATGATGTAATTAATCATCAAACACATAAAAATTGAATCTTTATGATTATTTACATGCTTTTTATGGTTTCTAGGGTTTTGAATTCGAAACCCTAATTTTTATATATATGGGTCGATTACCCTAATATTTATTTAATTAGGTTTTAATTTTGTAAAACTTGTAGAAACCCTAGGATTGCATGCTAATTTTATGTGGTTAATTAATGAATAATTGTTATGTGCCATGTAATATGCGTATCTTGGGTGATAATTGTTATGGAATCCATGGTGGAACATGCATGTTTTGCCATGGAGTATTGTTTATTGTATATTGATTAATTGTTAAGTGATACACACATGTTTTATTTATTTAATAATTATTGAATTGGGAAGACCTCAATTATAACTAATAAAATTGCTATGTGCTAATTGGTATAGTATTAACTTCGACCACGCAATCGACTTGTCGATGTACGTGGCTCATCTACCTTATGAGATGAAAGTCCTAGTTAATGTATGCATTTATTTACGCCTAGAATTGTTATTAGAGTTTATTGAAATAATTATGCATGTGGCTAATTGTTTTTACATATGTTAAATTGTTTAGTTATATGTTTATATTATTTGAGTGTGTTTAATTTTATTAAAATGCTTTTTGTTTATATATATTGTTTTGACATGTTAGTAAGCAAAAGGGTTTTTATGAATAGAAAATTAAATGGACTAAATAATGGCGAAATTGATTTGTTATCTAAGAATTATTCTTGAACTTTTAATCGACTGATGCGATCGTACTAAATGGTTAGAACGGCTCACCCACTAGAACAAACTATAAAGGGTATTTAAGAAGTGAGCATAGTCTCACCGAATGGATGTCTAAGGTTATGCTTGACGCTTACCCGGTCCTCTCGCTTCGTGCGTTCGATTGAGCTACCTAGTATAACCATTCTATGTAACGAAGCATCTTAGTGCAAAGTTGTAAGTTTCTCAACGCATCGATTAAAACTTTGTAGAATTCAATCTTAGCAATTAAAATCTTTTAGTAAGTTTTTCTAAAATTTTATGTTATAAAGTTGTATGCATGCTTCTTTATACATAAGTTTGATTACACATCAAAATTGTACCCTTTAAATTTAAGTTTATGCCATCTAATGATATGAAACACTTGAAATTGTAATTTAGTTATGTGAGACCTTGATCTAGATTACAATAACGAAAGTAATTATTTTGTTGTGTGAGACCTCACTTTATGATTTGCGCTTCTAAATTAGACAACTTAATTAAGTTAGTTAGTGAGACCTATAACTTAAGGCATAAGATGGGATGAAACATGCTTACGTTTTGCATTAATTGTTTTGGCAAAATTGTAAATCCCATAACTTTTGGAATTGAAAACTTGTTTGTCAATTATCGTTTTCAACGACACTATTCTATACTTTCACCACTAGCGCATCAACCGATGTGGTGGAACTATGATAATGAGGATCCAAAATTCAAGGAAAATTCTATGGTTAATATGAATATTGACCAAAGGGTATTTTATTTTCTTGAATGTTTACTTATCGAAGTACTAACTTTTGAACTTTTATTTCGTAGAAATGGCTCAAGTGAATCTCATCGCACTAGCCTCGTCGCTCAAATCTATGTTTGATCGAGAGAAATTGATCGGTAACGCAATTTCAATGATTGGTATCGCAACTCGTAATTGTCTTGAGGGTTGCCAAAGACTCAATTATTTGACTCACGCCTGTCCTCCCGAACTCGCAATGATGCTATCAAGCAAGCACGAGCCGCATGGCAACTGAGTATGACAAGTATAATGAGGTCGCTCAGCATTATGCTCGGAGTATGAACTCAAGCTTGCAAAAGCAATTTGAGAATTACTTCCCTAATCTCATCTTTGGAAGAATTGCAAAGGTTGTTTGAAAAGCTCGCGATCAGTGAGAGTCGTATGACTTGGTCGATGCTCTTCATAGTTGCAAGCAAGGAGATGGAAACCCATAAGCGCCCAACGTCTCGAAATGATGAGTTACATGGACCGGTTAGGCGTTTGAACTATGTCTACCCTAATGACATACAAATTGGCCTCGATCAACGATCCCTAACAAGGAATTTGATGGTTTCGTCTAATTATAATATGCATTGCACGGAAGACAATCAATGAGGTACATGCAATGCTCATTGATTATGAAAAAGGTTTGCCCAAGAAGGCCTCTACACCGCGGTTTTGACCATCCGTAAGGGTAGAATTTCTAAGCCTAATAAGCCGCTAGCTTAACAAGAAAGGAAAGGTAAGGGTAAAGTTGATAAGGAAAACAATTTATGACTTATCGCGAAGAACCCAAGTACCCTCCCAAAAAGCGTGAGAATCGAAGAAGGATCGTGCTTGTCATCATCGCGACCGAGGTTGGACACTGGAAGAGAATTGTCCATTGTACCTTGATGAGTTGCGCAATAAGAGGTATAAAATACCGCACGCGTGGCCGCATTGATACTCTTTGATGATAGAATTATTTGCTTCCACATAAAATAAATTCTCGGGTATATGATAATCGGATGTGGTATTCACATTTGTAATACACTATGTGGACTTAGAGGAGCAAGGAAGCTTGCCTATGGACGACAATACCGTGACGTGGGTAATGGAGCACATGCAACGTTGAAGCTATAGGCATGTTTGATTTAGTTTTACCTTGTGTTTAGTACTTGTCATTAAACAATTGTCATTACGCACCTTCCATTGTTAGGGGTGTCGCTTCGCTTTCCTTGTTAAAAGATATTGGTTTCGCTCATACATTTACCGATTATGGAATTTGCTTCTTTAAATGATGTCTTTACTTTAATATTATTCCAAGAAATGGTGTGTTTGAAATTGATTTACATGATAATGTTGTTGATAAAAATAATTGCCTTTAGCATCAATAATAAAAGAATCAAAAGTGATTTGGATTCTTCATTTCTTTGGCATTGTAGACTTGCTCATATAGGCAAGAAACGCATGCAACAGTTGCAACATCGATGGGCTTTGCAAGACATCAATGATGAATCATTTGATAAATGCGAATCTTGCATATCCGGGAAGATGACCAAGAAACCTTTACAAATAGTTTAGAAAGGGCTTCGATCTTCTTGGTGTGATACATACCGACGTATGTGGACCACTAAGACATGTGTCAAGAAAGGGTGCTAGCTACTTCTTAACCTTATCGATGATTTCAATCGTTATGGTTATGTTTATTTACTTAAACATAAACATGAAGTCTTTGAAACATTTAAGGTTTTAAGAGTGAAGTAGAACCGCAACTAGGAAAGAAGATTAAAGCTCTTCGATCCGATAGAGGTGGTGAATATTTAAGCCAAGAGTTTAAAGATTATCTAGGCGAGTGTGGTATTGTCCAAAGAACTCACATCTCCTTATACTCCACAACAAAATGGTGTATCCGAGAGAAGGAATCGTACATTGCTAGACATGGTGCGATCGATGTTTAATCTTACTACTCTTCCCTTATCCTTTTGGGATTATGCTTTAGAAACCGCCGTTCGCATATTGAATATGGTTCCAACTAAGAAGGTTGATAAGACTCTTATGAAGTGTGGTATGGGAAACCTCTCAACTTGTCTTACTTAAAGGTCCTGGGTTGTGAGGCGTTTGTTAAACGTGATCTGGCGATAAGTCGCAACAAAGATCTCATTAAGTGTGTTTGAGGATACCCAAAGGAAACTATGGGTTACTACTTACTTTCGACACGAAAACAAAGTAATTGTTGCTAGGTATGGAGACTTTCTTGAAAAGGATCTCATATCTCATGAATTCAAAGGAGAGTATATGATCCGAAGATGATCAAGAAGATACAACACCTTCGAGAACACTAGCCAACCTCAAGTAGAACTCGAAAGTCCGGGTGTTCCACCCGAGATTGAAGTGGTTCCCATTCGTAGATCTTCAAGAGCTACGCGTGCACTGAGCGTCTATGTCTCAACGTAGAAGCCGAGGAAAATATGTTGGGGATCTTGGTGAACTCGCTAACTATAAAGCTGCCATGATGAGTCCCGAAAAGGAAAATGGCGAGTTGCAATGAATGGGAAATGCAATCCATGAAAGATAACGAAGTCGGATAGAGGTTGACTTACCTCCAAATGCTAAGGTAGTTGGAAGTAAGTGGCTCTTTAAGATAAAGACCGATATGGATGGCAATGCACACACCTATAAAGCTCGTCTTGTAGCTCAAGGTTATACTCAAACCTATGGGGTAGACTACGAGGAGACATTTTCTCCTGTAGCAGACATTAGAGCTATTAGGATTCTTATAGCCATAGCTGCGTACTATGACTATGAGATATGGCAAATGGATGTCAAAACCGCCTTCTTAAACGGTCGCCTAGATGAGGACATCTATATGGCGCAGCCTGAAGGGTTTGTGAATCCAAAGTTTCCAAAGCGTGTATGCAAACTTCAAAGATCCATTTATGGATTGAAGCAAGCATCAAGGCAATGGAACAAGAAGTTTGATGAAGAAATCAAGAAATTTGGTTTCACTCAAAATCTTGATGAGCCATGTGTGTATCACAAAGCTAGTGGGAGTAATGTTATTTTCCTTGTCTTATATGTCGATGACATATTGATCATGGGAAAAGACATTCCAAGTATGCAAGATGTAAAGTCTTATCTTGGAGAGTGCTTTTCTATGAAGGACTTAGGGAAGCAAGATTTATTCGGGAATCAAGATCTACAGAGATAGATCAAGGCGGTTAATTGGACTAAGCCAAAGTGCTTACATTGATAAAATATCAAGAGATTTAGTATGCAAAATTCCAGAAGGATATTTGCCGATGCAAGTTGAACATGGCTTAAGTAATAAACTATGCGCGTCAACACTGGCCGAGGTGGAATACATGAGAAAGTTCCTTATGCTTGGTCAGTAGGATCTATCATGTATCTTGTGAGATGTACAAGGCCCGATGTGGCGCTTGCACGTAACATTACCGATCGGTATCAATGTAACCTGTGTGAAACACGGCAGTCGTTAAGAACATTCTTAAGTATCTAAGGGCTACTAAAGATATGTTTCTAGTGTATGGAGGAAATCCAGATGCGAACTTGATGTTACAGTTTTTGCGATCGTCATTCCAAACCGATAAAGATGATACGAAGTCTCGGACGGGTTATGTCTTTGTCATTAATGGAGGAGCAGTTGATTGGAAGAGCAAGAAGCAAACAACGGTTGCGATGTCTATTACTGTAAGTTGAGTACATAGCCGCTTGAGTCGCGATGGAAGTCGTTGATTAGGAAATTCATTTCGGGACTCGGAGTAATGCCTCAATCGAATTACCTTTAAATGTGTATTGTGACAACTCTGCGCAATAACATTTGCCAATGAGCCCTGAGTCATGAAGGGCGCGGACATTTTCCTCGTCGATATCACTATGTTAGAGAACAAGTCGACATAGGTGAAATCAATCTACTCAAAGTTCATACAGATGAAAATCTAGGCGATCCCTTTACGAAACCTTTGCCAAAAGATAAACTTATCGACCATGTCGATGGGATAGGACTTCGTTTAGCTAGTAGTTTCATGCAGATCTGTGATTAGTATTTGGATAAAGGATGTTATGAACAAATATTACTTTAATGAAATAAAATAGTTGTTTATGTTTATTTTTCATTTTCTTAATATTATATCCTATATTTGCATGTTTAATCCATGAGTAACTTATGTTATTCTAAATAGTCCGTTGTCGATCAATGATGTGGGAATGTCATTGAATTAAGACAAATCTGAGTTTTGGTAGAATATACTTTTAAAGTATATTGATGCGTGGTACATACAAGATTCACATGATGTTCAATGAATTGAATATAGGACTCATCCCAACTTTACATGATGATACTTTTGGATTTTATCATTAAGTATATCATGAAGTGTTTATCCTCGTACTTGAGATACCGGATAAGCTGATATGAATGTAGTGCATTTGTGTAAGATAGTCTAACGCTATCCGTGAATCGGTAGTTATAAGGGCTATTTTCAAGTGTTGCAAAATTCATGAGTTATGTTTGTAGTCAAGAGAATTTGTTCCTTTGAATTTGTTTCAAAGCATAATACTATATTTGGGCCCTCGTAGGGTTGACAAGATGTTTGTATGGCCATACCCAAGATCTATCTCGAATACGCTCGATGATTTGGTAATCTTGTTCAATCATATACAACGAGAAATGTAATATTAACTTATGAAATGACTTGATCCATATTCATAGTTAATGTAGTATTAGTAACAAAGGATAAGTAAAATGATGAATCATTAAATGGTTTTTCCAGAGACCATGCTCGATTCGATCCGGGGCGTTATGCGTGAAAGCTAGACTAACCAATGTCATTACTATATTTAGTAATATCCAAGTGGGAGCCGAAGGTTTTAATGGATATTTAAATAATAGTATGTCCGGATTCGAACTTGAGACTTCGGATTGCACACATTACGTATGAGAATTGATGTACATAATTAATATAAACAAAACGTTATTATTATTAATTATTAATCACTAAATAAAACATAACGATAGTTAAATAATTAACGAGGTTTGGTTAACGGTCGTTAAATATTAACTAGAAGGACTAGAGATGAAATTGTAAAGTCGGGAAAGTTCTAGAATCCCCTTGTGGGTCTTTGGCCGATCGGTGGAGGGTTCCCAAACCCAAACCCACTCAAACTTGTACTCCAAGATAAGTTAACTATAAATACAAATCAATGTATTCATTATTGACGAACCTTGGATCACTTTGATAACCTAATTTCTCTCCTTCTCCTCTCCTCTTTGTGTAGCCGGTCAAATACCCTCACCCCAAGGGTTTTCGATTTTGTCTAACTCAAAGACACAAGTGTTTGGTTTATTTGTGATTCAAGGAACTAGCTTCTCAACATCAAATCGTATAACAACTCGTAAATTTCCTTACCGATTTTCGCGGCCATATTTTTTTTCTTCTTCGTTTTGAACTTTAAACACGACAAGTCACGGGATATTTTTCACCTCGACCTTGATAATAAGAATTATATAAAATAATTATATAATAAACTTTTATATTTTTATTTCCAACCGGGCTCTCTAAGCCTAACCCGATCCACTCTTATTTCTTGTCTTGTGCCTCGCTAAACAAACCCAAGCCTAGATTAAATTCAATGTAATAAAACAAGTTTTCATATTGTTTTTTTTTCTTCCTGCTCGTTAGTCCACAAATACATACACTTTTATATATTTTTACAAAACCATGGTCAAAGTTATATATTTTTCTTTCTTTTTGTTGCTACTCCTCACAGAAACACAAGCATGTGTGATTCAATATGATAAATTTGTTCCATTCTTCTTGGTACTTACACAATGCACGACAACACACTCCTCTTTTGCTTGGTCAACCAAAACAAACACAATATATGTTTCTTTTTTGGCTTCCTGCATGCGAGAGACAAACAAAGGGACAAGACCCTTTAGCCACCCTATAACCTTAGACAACTACCCTAAACCCTTTGACCTCCCTTTTGACTTCTAAATCCATCATGTAATGTGTCTAGTATGATGTGACCCATCCTAAATGTGCTCCTAAGATTGAGCCGATTCCATGCATGCTTGTTGATTCATCTCCTCTTTCTTCTCTTTTTCTTGAACCCTAGGTAGCTAGCACATAAAATACATGAGAAGCCATACCTTGCTTGATATATATACCACTCCAACACCTAGCCACTTCTATCACAAACACTCGCTCACAAACACATTCTCAAACACATCTCATTTACTCTTTTGTTCACTGTCGAGAAGAAGAAGGACGAGAAACAAGGTTTCGGGTATCATTTTCATAAGCTAAGCGTTCACTTCGGGTCAGTTTCTAGTCGGGTTTAAGCTTTTGAAAGCTAGTTGGCGCGTCGGGTTTCTTCCATCTCGAGCTCTTCTCACTCATTCACTCGGCATCTCATTCGAAACCCACTGTGAGCCTCAACACTTTCTCACTTGTTCATTTCGTTGTCACTTTTATACGTACTCATGCACATTATTTTTTTTCACACGTATATATATATACATGCGTACATAGATGGGTTGTGTTTAAAAGAAGCTTGGTGGTACTCGCGAATACATGTGTAAAAACTCATTTTCATAACTTAATGACGTAAAATCGAACTTATTTAAAACTTCACACAAAAATGGTTAATATTTTGGTCTCGTTGAATTTTTTTAGTCATAAAAACTCAAATAAGTCGAGACTTATTTGAAGCTTATTTTGGGTCACCTTGCGTTAACTTGGCTTACCGGAAGATTTGAAGTCATTAACAGTTTCATGAGAATGAAGTAGTAAAATAGGTTGAGGAAGGTGACACACAAACATATACACGATCTTAGATTTCAGTAAATATAAACACAGCTAACTACCTTAAATATAGTTAATCTGTAAAGTTTAACAAGAAACCAACCTAGCTCAGATGGTAATGTCGTTGTCTTCTGATGGGAGAGATCAGATGTTCGAATCCAAGCTGAGGCTGTTTTGCCATTTATTTTTATACAAGTTTCAACTTTTGACAGTTTAGTCCCTCTAGTTTGGAAAACTAATCAACTATTCTTAAAACTTATAAAAGTTTATAATTTATATGGCTCTCTAGAATTCCAACCCCTCAAGTTTAATACTTGACATTTTTTATATACTTTTACATTCTCACAACTATTTTTGGACCCGAACTCATACATTTTTACAACTAATAATAAATGTCGAATCTTTATATTGTAAATTATGTTTACGTCAAATTAATATATTTAGTTTTAAAACTAAAACCCGACTAAAAGACAAGGGAATATTTAAAACAAAAGTAATAAATATATTCTTCACTAATTCTACATACATATATATAAAAACACATTCATTTATATATGTACATATCATATCACTCAATGCTGTTCATTTAAATATTCAACTTGGAGTATTTATTTATATTTTACCGACAACGTATGATTTTTCACAAACACTTTGAAACGATTTAACGTAAACTCGCCACACAAGCAACATTAAACACAACCACTTGTAAACACTTGACTTTATTTACACACTTGAGTCGTGAGTACACAAAACTATAAACCGAGACTTGCCTCTCGTTCTTAGGTTCCGGTAGAGCCATCGCTATATCACACTCGATATTTTTGTGCTTTATTCACCGAGTGCTAAGGTGAGTTTATAGCCCCACTTTACTCTTATTTACTTGCTTTATAAAACTTTGGGGTGAGAAACATGCAAAACTCTTTTCGGACTCGAAACCGAAAACACTATTACGTGAAACAACCTTGAATCCCAACTATGCTACCGTTAGTTCCCTTTGGGAGGCGCGATTGTTATGGATAGATCTATTGGGATGACACCCCGCTCGAGTTTGACCGGATAGGCAAACGCCGGGCGATATCATATCGTATTGATTGAGTGTCTCGGAAATACACTTGTCGGGCTTTTATTTATCATGCTTCTAGATGCATGCACACCGTCGTAGTTTCGTCGCATGAACTTGGTACTAGCGTAATAGCCTTTTGCATATAGTGTCATTCACGGAGATGCTATATGTGCAATCGTGGTCCAACTTGAAAACTTGATTTCAAATTTAAACCTATGAACTCACCAACCTTTGTGTTGACATTTTAGCATGTTTTTCTCGTGTTTACTTATTGGCGTGGGCATTGGCAAAGGCATTCTTTGAAGACTGGCATCCGAAGTGTTTCCAAACATTTTAATACAACTTTTAATGGGACAACATATATTTTTATGGGCTTTACTTCCGCACTTTGAAACAATGATGTAAAACTATTTCTTAAATTAATATATCTTTGAAAATGGAATAAAATTTCCATTCTTTATTACCTTGTGTTGTGTATATTGATTTAGTAGCACCCCATGACCAACGCTCCGCTATGAAATTTTGGGGTGTTACAGATTATATTCGAGCCAAGGTTATAGAGAATTAGGTATTGTTTTCAAAACCTAAACTATAACCACATTTACTTAAAACACTTCAACGCCGCCACACCGCCAATGTCCGCCATGCCTTGCCTCATCGTTACACGATGTAGTCGTGCTATGTATTACTATTGTATTTTAGGTTCAGATAAACTCTTATTTAAATTAAATTAATTATTTCTCAAAATCATTAAGTTTCTTAATTAACTCACATTTAAACTTTAAGACCGTTCTTGTTTGATTGGGTTCAAAGTTTAAATGTGTATAAGCTCATTCTCCTTTAAACTTTAAGGTCGTTCTTGTTTGATTGGGTCGCTAAGTTTAAATGAGAATAATGTTGAAATAACAAACTTAATGAGATTAAGGAATAATTAACTTAAGGAGAGTGTAGAGTAGATTACGAATGCTTATACTTGTTACCCCTCTATGTTAAACTGCTTAACATGCCCACTATTACCATATCGCACTATGCCATAATCGCTTCTACGTTATTTCAGATGTAACGTACAACTCGCCATCCGATCGACCTCACGTTATTTCGTATGTAACGTATAACTCGTCACCAGTGACGACCTCTATGTTATTTCGTATGTAACGCATAACCGGTCATCGCTTCTATGTTATTTCTTTATGTAACATACAACTACTTGATTCTCGCACATGTAGTTAAATCACCTATGTCACTGGTCACGATCTCTATGGCACTCTTATGCTCCATCCTTTATAACCTCATACGAATCTGTTCTTTCTGTTTTGAACTCAACTATCATACTCTTTTATGAAACCGCGTTGTATTCCGATTGATGAATCCTTTATCCGTTGTTCACTTATCGCCTCACGTCACCAAATCTTTCTTGAACAACTATCCCTTTTCCATGTCACGTTTTAAGTATATATTCTCACATCTCGTCACCGCATCGACCTCGACGATTCTCGCATCGTAAACCACGAGGACGTGGTTTCTTTTAAGGGGTAGGTACTATAACAACTCGTAAATTTCCCTACCGATTTTCGTGGCCATATTTTTTTTCTTCTTCATTTCGAACTTTAAACACGACAAGTCACGGGATATTTTTCACCTCAACCTTGATAATAAGAATTATATAAAATAATTATATAATAAACTTTTATATTTTTATTTCCAACCGGGCTCTCTAAGCCTAACCCGATCCACTCTTATTTCTTGTCTTGTGCCTCACTAAACAAACCCAAGCCTAGATTAAATTCAATGTAATAAAACAAGTTTTCATATTGTTTTTTTTCTTCCTGCTCGTTAGTCCACAAATACATACACTTTTATATATTTTTTTGGTTACCTTCTCCCTTGTGTTAAACACAACCCAACAAAACCATGGTCAAAGTTATATATTTTTCTTTCTTTTTGTTGCTACTCCTCACAGAAACACAAGCATGTGTGATTGAATACGATAAATTTGTTCCATTCTTCTTGGTACTTACACAATGCACGACAACACACTCCTCTTTTGCTTGGTCAACCAAAACAAACACAATATATGTTTCTTTTTTTTTTGGCTTCCTGCATGCGAGAGACAAACAAAGGGGACAAGACCCTTTTAGCCACCCTATAACCTTAGACAACTACCCTAAACCCTTTGACCTCCCTTTTGACTTCTAAATCCATCATGTAATGTGTCTAGTATGATGTGACCCATCCTAAATGTGCTCCTAAGATTGAGCCGATTCCATGCATGCTTGTTGATTCATCTCCTCTTTCTTCTCTTTTTCTTGAACCCTAGGTAGCTAGCACATAAAATACATGAGAAGCCATACCTTGCTTGATATATATACCACTCCAACACCTAGCCACTTCTATCACAAACACTCGCCACAAACACATTCTCAAACACATCTCATTTACTCTTTTGTTCACCGTCGAGAAGAAGAAGGACGAGAAACAAGGTTTCGGTATCATTTTCATAAGCTAAGCGCTCACTTGGTCAGTTTCTAGTCGGGTTTAAGCTTTTGAAAGCTAGTTGGCGCGTCGGGTTTCTTCCATCTCGAGCTCTTCTCACTCATTCACTCGCATCTCATTCGAAACCCACCGTGAGCCTCAACACTTTCTCACTTGTTCATTTCGTTGTCACTTTTATACGCACTCATGCACATTATTTTTTCACATATATATATATACATGCATATAGATGGGTTGTGTTTAAAAGAAGCTTGGTGGTACTCGCGAATACATGTGTAAAACTCATTTTCATAACTTAATGACGAAAATCGAACTTATTTAAAACTTCACACAAAATGGTTAATATTTTGGTCTCGTTGAATTTTTTAGTCATAAAAACTCAAATAAGTCGAGACTTATTTGAAGCTTATTTTGGGTCACCTTGCTAACTTGGCTTACCGGAAGATTTGAAGTCATTAACAGTTTCATGAGAATGAAGTAGTAAAATAGGTTGAGGAAGGTGACACAAACATATACACGATCTTAGATTTCAGTAAATATAAACACAGCTAACTACCTTAAATATAGTTAATCTGTAAAGTTTAACAAGAAACCAACCTAGCTCAGATGGTAATGTCGTTGTCTTCTGATGGGAGAGATCAGATGTTCGAATCCAAGCTGAGGCTGTTTTGCCATTTATTTTATACAAGTTTCAACTTTTGACAGTTTAGTCCTCTAGTTTGGAAAACTAATCAACTATTCTTAAAACTTATAAAAGTTTATAATTTATATGGCTCTCTAGAATTCCAACCCTCAAGTTTAATACTTGACATTTTTATATACTTTACATTCTCACAACTATTTTGGACCCGAACTCATACATTTTACAACTAATAATAAATGTCGAATCTTTATATTGTAAATTATGTTTACGCAAATTAATATATTTAGTTTTAAAACTAAAACCCGACTAAAAGACAAGGGAATATTTAAAACAAAAGTAATAAATATATTCTTCACTAATTCTACATACATATATATAAAAACACATTCATTTATATATGTACATATCATATCACTCAATGCTGTTCATTTAAATATTCAACTTGGAGTATTTATTTATATTTTACCGACAACGTATGATTTTTCACAAACACTTTGAAACGATTTAAACGTAAACTCTGCCACACAAGCAACATTAAACACAACCACTTGTAAACACTTGACTTTATTTACACACTTCGAGTCGTGAGTACACAAAACTATAAACTGAGACTTGCCCTCTCGTTCTTAGGTTCCGGGTAGGAGCCACTGCTATATCACACTCGATATTTTTGTGCTTTATTCACCGAGCTGCTAAGGTGAGTTTATAGCCCCACTTTTACTCTTATTTACTTGCTTTATAAAACTTTGGGGTGAGAAACATGCAAAACTCTTTTCGGACCTGAAACTGAAAACACTATTACGTGAAACAACCTTGAATCCCAACTATGCTACCGTTAGTTCCCTTTGGGAGGCGCGATTGTTATGGATAGATCTATTGGGATGACACCCCGCTCGAGTTTGACCGGATAGGCAAACGCGTCACGATATCATATCGTATTGATTGAGTGGACTGGAAATACACTTGCCGGGCTTTTATTTATCATGCTTCAGATGCATGCACACCGTCGTAGTTTCGATCGCATGAACTTGGTACTAGCTTAATAGCCTTTTTGCATATAGTGTCATTCACGGAGATGCTATATGTGCAACTGTGGTCCAACTTGAAAACTTGATTTCCGAAATTTAAACCTATGAACTCACCAACCTTTGTGTTGACATTTTAGCATGTTTTTCTCGTGTTTACTTATTGGCGTGGCATTGGCAAAGGCATTCTTTGAAGACTGCATCCAAGTGTTTCCAAACATTTTAATACAACTTTTAATGGGACAACATATATTTTTATGGGCTTTACTCCGCACTTTGAAACAATGATGTAAAACTATTTCTTAAATTAATATATCTTTTGAAAATGGAATAAAATTTCCATTCTTTATTACCTTGTGTTGTGTATATTGATTTAGTAGCACCCCATGACCCGAACGCTTCCGCTATGAAATTTTGGGGGTGTTACAAATCGCTATTAGTACGTGTGTACAAGAACGAAGAGCAAGCACACTTGAGCTTGTATTCCTTGGTGGTCGATTTGGGTTGGACGATTTTGTATAAACCCTAATTTAGGGTTTTGGGTTTTGTTACTTGATCACATAATCGTTTGATTGCTTGAATTGCTAAAAGGTACGCACTTTCTTGTTTGGTTAATTAATTATATATATTATTCCTATTGTCTTCCGCTGCTTGCTTTGATGATGTAATTGTTTTATGTATAATTGTTATGAGTATAAAATTCCAACAGAGTAGCTAAAGTATAATCTTTTAATCTCCATATTCATCATTTTTATCCGGTTTTTGTTCGCGTTCCCTAACAACTACAATGATGTTTTTACTTTTGCAAATATAAAGGTGCAAGCGTGTTAAATACAAGCCGACCAGTCCTTAGATACTACAAAAGATGCACGTGAAGCTTGATGAGCATAACAACATCAAGTTATAGTCAAAGAAATTAATTTGAAGACCAAACATGTGAACTTGTGAACAAAGCAGCGTAGAAGGCTAATCAGGCACATATTCAAGGTTCTATCTTTATTCTCTTTCACATCTATACATACTAAAAAAACTTCAACCCTTGAATGATAAAATGGATAATTAGGTGTTGAAATCACCACCAAGTTCATTGTATCGTAAGTTTATTGGTTTAGCAAATGGTGTTACTACACATAAATAGGCGATTTGAAGTGCGATTATTCGCTTTATCAATCCTCACAATTAGTCAGATAAGTTTGACATTTTAATTGAAACGCTTAATACCATACTTAAGGATGTCACGACATGTATAAAAATTATACAGTATTCACAGCTAAGAAATCGCAAGTTATCGATTGAAAACTTTAAACAAGATAAGGAATCGTTAAGGAAACAGAACTCAAGTGAAACTTGTCAAGGAAAGAAAAGGGTTAAAATGTCCGCATGAGAAAAAAAAAATGAGCCCAAAAACAAAGATGAAGCTCTTATGGAGCGTGTTAATAATATTGTAAGTGAGATTTCTTAAATAGTTCTCATAAACAAGCACGAGACTAAAAAAGAAGTGTATCAAAAACTTACTTTTGTTTCGCTGACCCTTTAGTAATACTATGATTCGTCGCTTCCATTATGAGATGCAAATGCCGTGTCTTATTCTTATACAACGCCAGTTGTATACGCATTATAAAATCTTACTACTTCAAGCAGCTTTCTTAATTGACCTCTTATGTTATTGTTATCTTAGGCGATAGGAGTCGATCCGACCCATCCAATGAGTCGTGGCGCAAAAGAAGCGTAACAATGCCAACAACTTCAGAACAGTGTCGCATCCATGCATACAACAATTGCCGCACGAACACGTGAATGAAGGTATGATCCTTCATCCATTGACTTATGTTATTTTGCAATACATATTTGGGTATACAAGTTTCTGATATGTTTTTTTATGTAACATGTACAGCCACCGAATGAGTATAAAGCACTTGGAATTAGAAGTGAACATAGTGTACATGGTGTGATTTGAAGTCAAGCCCATCAAATCTAAGGAGTAGACTCCACCATCATCATCATCATTAATAATCTAAGGTATGATTTGAAAGTAACCCCATCAATCCACCAACATTGTAAGTTCTATATATTTTTTAAAATAATTCAACCCTTGATGATTTACGGTTCGGTTTTGTTTGTCCCTAATATTTGTTGTTGATCTAATTTTTAAATTGATTTATTTGATTGCGGTTTTATTAAGATATGTTACACTTTTTAGGTATTTGAAACTGAATAAGAAACTCTAGAACAAGGTATACGACTTGGATAAAGTTTTCACACTTAGCTCATGGTTTTAAGTAGTTGAGCGCACTTTGGGTAACTTTTGACACGTTTAACCCGGTCGACCTAATCAGACATGTTCCCATTATGGCTAAGTTTTGAGCCGGTTACATGGTTGGCCCACAATATAAAACACAACCCAAAACAACCCATATTGTAAATAATTTTGTAGTTGCGGTTGCATATGGTAGCAGATACACCGTACAAGAAGATTGAAAAGAGACAGACAGCTACTGAAGATTGAGGGGGTGATGTATACAAAACAACCCATTTGACATGTTTTCTTTTCGCTGAAAAAGCTGTTAGACCCAGTTGACAGAAAACCCAATACCTAAAATCGACCCATTTAAGTAAATGCTTAAAAAATTGTCACCTCTATAATTCTTATTTGACTTTAAAATATACTTGAACATCTGATTCCTTTACTGGTGCTGTAGGCAAGAAAAGTGTCGAGTTGATGGAATCGGAATTGACTGATACAGCCTTACAGAATGGTGATCACAAGACTCGAAAGAAACCCGATGTCAAGCGCTACTTATGAGAATGGAATACCAAGGAAATGTCAAGCGCTACTTCGAGAATGGGAGTACCAAGGCGTGTGTTGTACTATCCAACTCCACCAAGGATTCTAATCCAAAAAGGATTCTAATCCTGATTCTGCTGGCGCTTTTGACATTTGAACTTCGGGTTGTACAATTACTGAGATGATGAATGGTGAACCCCCATGGGGTGAGTTTGAAGCGACAGGAAACAATTAATGGTATCTTTTTCAATTATTAATGTTTTCATTTTTCACATACAATTCATCATCAAAATTTGATATATCTGTTGTGCACTTCCAACATTAGAACTCCTGTTTTTGCAGTCACATGCTCTAAACTCTAATCTTAAGTTCTTAACTAACAATTAACCTAAATTAGTAACTAATATGACAAAACAAGGATTTTTAAATGTTACAGTAATGCTAAACTTTACAATATTTGGCTGTGTGGGTTTAACATTTACTATTATGTACTTACCTTGCAGGTGATCGGTCTACTTCAAGTGGTTGTATACACTGCTGCTTCAAAGTTAGAGTCTCAGTAGTCTCATACTGAACAACATGTTGAGTTTATGATATATAAAATACAATAAAACATAAAGACATCAAGAGTACACAGCAGAAGACTAAAGATCATAACAAATAAATTAATTGACTGAAAGTATGCGTAACGTACCTCTTGCGAATGTCAAATCCCTCGAGCAAAGCAAAACAACCCTCGAGCAAAGCAAAACAAAGAAGTACTTATTGGTGTAAGAATAATGTCTTACAACCACGTTCTTGTACACACGAATTAACCAAACGAATCAAGCGATGGCTAGATCTAACACATGTCCTCGTTTAAGAAAAACGAAACCAAACTCCCTTACATGGGGTGTTAGGCCGATTGGGACAAGAGAGAGGAGAAGGAGAGATCTAGGGTTAATTCAATGCACAAGTGTCTGAAACCCTAGACCCTAACCCTCTTTATATACTAGTAGGTAAACTTAGGGAACAAGTTAGTGAATTAGGCCTTGGAGAGGCCCTATGGCCGGCCACTATAGAAAGCCCAAAGCCAAACCCATAACTTTTCCAAGTTTTCCATTTCTAGTCATTTCTCTTTTCATTTTAACGGTCGTTAGTCATTTTTCCGTTAAATACTTAACGATCGTTAACCGGACTTAATGTGTAATAATTAATCGTAAACATAAACATTAATTATTAACTTTAATTCTCATTCGCTAATGTGTGCAATTCCGTGGTCACGAGTTCGAATCCGGACATTCACATGTTTGTAAATATATACATTTCCAACAGCTCCCACTTGGATATGTTTACAAAACGTGAAATGACATTGGTTAGCGTCTAGCAACACGCAATTGCCCCTGGTACAACTCGTGTATGGTTTTCTGGAGAAGAACCAAGTTTGATGATTCATCATCATATTCATCCTTTTGTTTCTAATACCATGTTAATAAGAATATGGATCTCACTCATTTCTTAATTAACTATTATGTTTCTCGCTTTATATGATTTATTAAGATTACCAATTCTTCCGAATAAAGACCTTGGGTATGGCCATACAAACATCTTAACAATCCTACGAGGGCCCAATAGTATTATACTTCAAAATAAATTTGAAGGAAACAAATCCCATTTTGACTACAAGCGTGATTCATAAATTTCGCAACACTTCGAAAACAACCCTTATAACTACCGCCACGATATCGTTAGATTGCTTCACAAAATGCACTACATCCATGACATATCTCTTGTATCTCAAGTCGAGAATAAATATCCATGATATACTTAATGACAAAGATCCATAAAGTATCATCATGGGGTGGGATAAGTCCTATACTCAATCCATTGAATATCATCCGAAATTAGTCATGCTACACATCAATATACTTTCAAGTATATTCTAACTAATACTCGATTTGTCTTAATTCAATATCATTCCCATGTTATTGATCGACAACGGACTATTTAGAATAACTTAAGTTATTCAAGGATTTAAACATGCAATACAGGACACAATATTATAAATGAAATTAAACGATACCGTACTTTAATTCATTAATAATAATTGTTCAACATCCTTTATCCAAATACTAAATAGATCAATGCATGATAATACTAGTTAATGAATTTTGCCACAAGTCATGAAAATCATACTTGTTGACAAGGCATAATTTCAATTAGCTTTGATCTATAGGAATTTTGAGAATACTTATTTCAAGAATTCAATAAGTGACTTTCTTGTATATGTTTACACCTTGATATTGTCATATCATTCCATAAGGTGCGTGATAACCTGAACCACCCTTTTATGACAATTATCTTTCAAAACTTTAAAGTTTTAAAGTATTCTTTATTCTTTAATGTATAATGCAACTATGCTCTTAGATGAGCATAACTAGTCAACATGGTCATCATCAACGATACCATGACTAGAATTTAGTGTCATCTCAATTATACCAAAGATCATTGTGTACAACAATATGCTCTTTAAACATCCGTAAACTTTGAATATTTATTTGTTTGGTGTCATCCAAACCTCAAGTTTGTTGACTATGACAATTACACAACAATTGTCGATAGAATCTAGGAGCAACTCCAGTCGAGGAATGCAATTCTAAATCCAAACATAAATATTACAATATTGTTAAATCATCTTGTAATCAAGCATGATACAACAACCTTATACACAACATGATGTTCATGATGAATCTTCAAGTTAGACTTTAAGATCTTATTCATATACTATCTTGTCAAAGATATGTACTCATCATGTTCTATTAGACTCATTTATTTACCGCATATGTTTATAATAATAAACATATATTCCAAGGTTGTATATATTATTTCCAAATCTTACAAACGAAGTTTCATTCCCAACTAAAACTTAATTTAAGTGGAATGTAGTTGCCCATACAACATATAAGATTTAAGAAAATAAATAATACTCCCACTAGCTTTTAGTGAATATTTATGAGCAATCTTATTTTAATTATTAAATCAAACATGGATTTAATATTAAACATAAGAATCATCTCCTAGATGCATGCATATATCCATTCATGGATTCTTGCAGTCTGTACATATTCAAAGATTATTTGAATTTATAAAACTATTGTGTATTACTCATCGTCCTCGCAAAAGTAATTCCACAACAAAGAGTTTTGATATTCATTGTCAAAATTTCATATCAATGAAACTAAGTATGACAATTATAATCTTTATACTTCTATTTAATGTATCTAGGAAAGAATATTCAATCATAGTTAATTGCTTAAATATGATTAATATTATTATCACTAGACATGTATTAAATATGTGTACAATATTGTCCATATGATTTCTACACAAAGATTTAAACCACTAGGGTTTTCATCCTTTGAAGAAACTCATATTCATTATTAAGATAAACCAAGTATCTAAAGTTGATTATCTTTATGGACAAAGATCTCATCATTCATAGTATGATTGATTTACCACAATTCAACATTTGATAAATTTATCATTATGATTAACAGCTTACCATGATCCTCAGAACTCATATTCCTCAAAGATATAAAATATCCGAGATATCCTTACGGATCTATGAATGACAATTCCATCATATTGAGGTCAATCATTTACATGTTTAACCTCATCATGATATTTGCTAGTGTATTTTAGAAGATTACGTATTTTGTAATTTAATCTTTCAAGATGTAAACAAAACTCCCACTTGCCTTTAACAATTTAAACATTACCTTTAAATAGTTTATCAAGTAGAGCAACAATACTTGTTCTCTTTTGGGATATTACAAAAACATTGATGCCTCCTAACATTAGTTTGTTACAACTCACTCTATAAGTAGTTTAACAAATTGAACTTCATTTATAAGACTTAATGTGATTCATCACATTCCATAAAAATGGTGTCTTATTAATCTTCTAGGTTGAGTCTTATTGAGTATATTCAATCTATACTCAATCTACTAACCTTGATAACATTTTGGAAGAAACTATAGTTATCTTGAATCAAACTGCCAAAAGATTTTGATTCTTCTAACTGAACATACCATAAAACTATGGTATTTCCTTAGAATTAATATTGTAAGATAAATCTAACAATATTTAAGATAACCATATACTCTTTGGTTTATCCTATTTGCCAACAAAGTAAAACTTAATGGTACAATAGAATTACCAAATTAATTGCATGCATTATAACTCAAGTATTTTTGACCAAGTCAAAAGACATATGATTATAATCCCACTATACGTTATAAGTCATTGATCAAATCATTGACTTTATGCATATGTCTTAAAACATAGCAAGTTAACGCCTTACTTTATATTGTAAGTCTCGTAATAAAGACTTCATGTTTGTGACTTTACAAAGAAGTCATAAACATGTATAATTAAAGTAATTATGAACACCACCTCGGGTTTCAATTAATAATTTCAAGTTAATATTTACTACATATATTTAAGTCATTCAACGAATACTTAAAATCAAAGTAGTATTAGATTACTTCATTTAATTATGTCATTCCATGAAAAGTTCAACGTAAGAAACTACAAAATCATCCATGCTCGTTCTCACGACACGTGGATATTTTACCTTGGGCTATAATCTAGTTCACGTTTTCACGTAACATAAATTGTAACTACAAGTGTTTCTTAGACATAAATATTTAAAGTAGTATTTGTTATCATCTTGACACATGTTCCTAATGTGGCAATCACACACATAAAAATGTATAATTCTATTGAACGTTACTCTCTTACCTTGCGGTCAAGAGAATCTATTTAAATCATATTTATATGTGTTGTACCTTGCACACAATAAAGATTTCTCCCACTTGTGCTTGGAACAACATCATGTAGCGTATAAACAACACGATACACGCTCGCTTATTTGATTAATATGATTTGTGTCATAGAAATAATAAGTAGATGTAGAACTATATTGTTTAGTAAGGAAACGCAAATGACTTTCCTTAAAACATAAGTGTCTACAATTGGAAAGTAATTATCTTTGAAGATAATCGGGTTACTACGCAGAAATAAGGCTTGTAGCTCCAACCGAATTAGAAATCATTAAAACAACTTCTTATTCAAGAATGCAACACAAATGCTCCCACCGAATCGACAACATTGTAAGTGTTGCATAACCAGTGAAAACAACTTGCTTGCTTTTTACTTTCCTACACCTTTGAAGAACCATACGTAATCATTACTAAGGTACTAAAAAGTGTATTCTACTCTGTGAATGATGGGTTATCCATCAATGTTATTAACTTGAAAATTTGGGTATGCAATTTCTTCCTTAACATGTCTACCTTCCCCATACTGGTATGTAGCACCTTTAAAGGTTAAAGTAAACCAACTAGATAAATTAAGCTAGTTTTCCTTTTACCAATTTTCGCGGTAATTTGTCTAGCTTCTAATTTTGTAACTCATATACATGTTTTCCAGTTAACCAACATTCATGTTGTTACAAAAGGATTCATTCACCAAATGAGGGTAATGAAATCTTTATGGAAAATAAGATGTGCAATTCATTGCTCTGAGTTACATTAGAATTTAGACAATTCAAACGTTCCTATTATACCTTTCTCATTCATGAAAAGGAATAGGATTGAGTCTCATGCTTCTCCCATGGAAAAGAGACTTCGCTTGTCTTTTCGGTAAAATTATTCTCGATCAAACATTTGTTTGAAGGCGAATGGATCAATTTATCGATCAAAGACTAAACCTCGCTTACTGTTAAATGTTGCATTTATACATTTAAAAGAATTACAAAATTCAATTTTAGTATTTTCGATAATTAACCTTTTCAAGAAAATTAATTACCCGTGGTTCATAAGCATATAACCATTTAATTTTCATTGAAAACTAGGATCCAAATTGTCATAATTTCATCACATCGCTTGATCCGCTAGTAATGAACCTTATACAAAGTGGTAGAGCTTTTGCTCAATTGCCAATTTCAATTGCAATTCCTAGATTTATGGGATTTACATATAGCCAATTTCAATTGCCATGTAAACATGTTTTATCCCATCTTATACCTTGAGTTGCCAGTTCTCACTGCCTAACTCAATTAAGTTGTCAAACTTAAGAAACTGCAAAATTTTCCATGCCCGTTCTCACGACACGTGGTCATTTTACCCTTTGATTATGATCTAAGTCACGGTCTCACGCAAATAAAAAATAATCTTAGGTGTTTACGTTTCGTTGGATGGCATACAACTTAAATTAAAGGGTAATAGTTTTGATGTCAAATCAAATATGTACAAAGATGTCATGCATTCATCTTTGTAGCATAGTTTTTATTAAAACATTTATATCTTGTTTTAATGTATAAGCTTTTCATCATCAAACTTTAATTGAGGTATTGGGTTCACCAATCAAGGAATTAGTGTTAATTATCATCCATTATACCATACTTTTGCATAAGTGTAAACACTTAGTGTTTCGATAATTACCACCCAAGTGGCGCATGGAATCAACACTAATTCACCCTTAAGATGAGCTTGCACATTTAATGACTTACTAAGTAGCTCCATTCGAACTTACAGAGGCGAGGACTGTGCACGCGCTAAAGCACAACCTTAGACATCCATTCAAGCGACTGTGCGCACTTCTTTAAACCCCTTTATTAGTTCATTCTCATGGGTGAGCCGTTCACCATTTGTACCAAAGTCATCAATCAATTAAACGATTATGATTACTATTCTTAAAAATACATGTTTCACCATTGTTTAGGTCATTTATTTTCTTGTAAAATACCCTTGTTACACATAACAAACAAGCAAGTATTTGAAAAAATAAACAAATAAACAATGAATGCATAACAAAAATAAGTCATGCATATCAAATAGTCACATGCAAACGTTTTTGATAAATCCTATTAATAACCAATTCTAGATCTGTCAATATGTACATGTTTAATTAAGAGTTTCACCCGTTTGACATAATGTACTGTGACAACTCGCAATTTCAGGTCATTTCTCGACACAATTCATGCCTCACTATTTCAACATTTATAGTAAACATGGTTTACTTGTTCCAAATTCGCGTAACCTTTAAGGTTTAGCGGCGAATTCATGATCATAACATCACGTACATTTCATATGGACTAAGATTAGTCTACATTTCATTGACATCATTTGCATCACGTTAGTTCATTCATGACATTTCATTTCACATTTATCGCGTAATTTTTATATTAAATAAACGTTATCGCGTGAGTTATTATTTTGAATATTTAATCCGTTATTTTCAAAAATGATCCCGACATATTTTTATATTTACATTTAGTTATAAAAACTATATTTTGAGTTTTCCTAGTGTTTTAAATTTATTTGGTATATTAATCGTTAAAGTTATATTATTACGACGTTTTTCTTAAAAACTATACGAAAATTTTTATATCACTCAAATTTCAAAAGGAATGTATTTTTACAATTTTTATTATCTCATTACATTCTATTTTGACCTATTAAAAACTTACTTGCACCAAGAATTACCATTTACTCTACAAGTTAATAATATCTACACTTTACTTACACTTTTGTCAAATGTTATACAAATTATATACAAGTAAAGTTTAAAAAAAAAAAAAAATACAAAATATCTACATCCCTCCCCCCTTGGCCGACCAAGGGGGAGGGTATTCATTAAATGATGTATGGCTTTGTGATTGTTAATAAATGTTACTTCTACAAAAGTCTACTTCAATTATCTTTCTCATTCATTTCATTTTCATCAAGTGTTGGTAAAAATCATTTTTCTCTCTTCTTTGGGTCTTCTCCAAACCGGCCATCAAGAGTGTTTCAAAGGGATCATCATCAAAAATTTTCTTAAGTGTTTTTACAATCTAGATATCACTCTTTATTAGGTTTTGAAATAAAAACCAAGAGTGTTTAGGTTTAACCTTGTTACTTGCACCTCATCATATTCACTTGTAAGCATGTTTCTTTCATTTTTCATGTTTCCTTTTCATTTCATATGAATCTTTTCATTTTTGGAGCAACATGCAAGACATATGTGATTTATACCATTTTACATGATTTTAGAGTATATATATATATTTGGTCATCCTATAATTATCCCCTTGGTATTCTTTGGTCTTGATGGTGATTAGGAACCCATGACACCCTAAGAAGGTGTATGGTAGGATTAGATTAGTTTTGGAGTTGATTTGAAGGGATTAGAATAGGTTTGGTCCGAGAAAAACTATTTTCGATAACTATAAAATAGGTTCTGTCCTTGTTTCGATTTTCTGGAAAAACCGACAGTAGGCACGACCTTTTGGCCTTGATATTTAGAAAATATACTTTAAAACGAATCCGTGGCCGCTTGAACGGATAAAACGGAGTTATAACGAAGAAGTTATGAATTTTAAAGTTTGACGACGAAATATATATTTTCGAAATTTCAGCTTGTTGTTTTATTTTTCCGAGTCAAAATGAGCCTTAAGCTTCACAAATTATTTCGACTTATCAAAATATATTAGTTTACTTGATACGGCTAAGGACGATTATACGTGAAAACGGATTTGAAACGACAAAGATATGCACGCTTTTCATAAAATTTCCGTAACTATTATTTTCTGAAAAACTATATTATTTCTACGATACGAGTGTTACATTAGCTGTAACGACCATGTTTGAGGCTGTTTTTAACCATGATGTGAAACTTTTTGGAACGAAATGTCTTCTAGTAAAATCAAGATCACCGAGCATATTTTTCAAAACGATAAGCCGTTTGTATAGCGGAGTTTTAATAAATTAATTACGGTTGCTCAAACTTGGCCGAAACTCACTTTTTACACAACAATTAGCCAAAATCACTATCTTTAACCCTTATTATCTTTATGTTCGAGACCTTTTTGACGAAAACTCCTGAACTGAAACTTCTAGATATCGATACAAACTTTCCAAAACCGTTGAGTTCGTTTCCTAACGATCGACGTACACCATTTTACGACTAGTTTTCCAAAGCCATTTTTGTTACTTTTATAAAAATTTCGACGACATTGTTTTACGACGAAAAATGAAAATTTCACCATAAATCATTATAAAACCATTGTAGGATGACATTTTGACGTAAATACTTGTAAAGTGATTTAAGAATGGTCAAGACGTCAAAAGAGTATTTTTCGACGATAAGTATTATTTTTCAAAACTCGCAAATTGTATAAATAACATACGAAAAGCATGCATAACATTACATTGCAACTCATTACATATCATATCATTCGTAATAGGTCCCGGATAACACATCACATTATACCACGGTGTATTCACTCTTGTCATCATACCAGTTTATCAAGTGAGTTTTCATAGCCCCGATTTATTCAAGTTTTACTTATTTCAAACCTACGGGGGAGAATACATTGCACAACATTTTTATTACGATACCAAGTGTGTTAAATTCATTTACATTGCTTGAGTTACAAAGTTGCCAGTTAAAAGTCCCCACTTTAATGCATGAGCCGTTAATTTCAAGCGTGTGTGAGTGGATAGATCTATCGAGGTGACGCCCATCCGGGTTGGTGAATCCCAATTGTCATACGGATGCATTTCATTCATGAACATTATTAGAGTTGTTTGGCAAGACACTCTGTTGGGGCGTACATCAGTCGGAGCTTCGGTATCATGCGCTTAAGCAATTGTAACATTTTTACGTGACATAATTGTCATGCCTGAAACATTTTTACGTGACATAATTGTCATGCCTGAAACATTTTTACGTGACATAATTGTCATGCCTGTAACATTTTTACGTGACATAATTGTCATGCCTGATCTATACTTGTGTAGTCGTATAAAACATTTACATAAACCTATGATTTCTCACCAACATTATTGTTGACCGTTTTAGCAATGTATTTTCAGGTAACTAAGGCATTATCATCATGGCATGGTTAAGGAACCACCTTTTGAGTCGCGGCGTCGACTTACATCATTGTACATCATGACACTTTCTTTCAAAACATCGTTTGGACTTGTAATATATTTATGTTTCCGCAAACTTTGTAAACATTTGGGACCTATACTTTGTAAACTCGATTGTTTTATTAAATCAAACGATGTTCTTTTCAAACGACACTTTAGGTCGTTCAATATAACTGTGATTGTGGTACTATGACAATCTATCCCAGAATTCCATTCCACCGCAAAATGTAATTTGGGGTGTGACAGATTGGCATCGAGCTTGGTTATAGAGAACTAGGTTGCATCATTGACCCTAGACTATAACTACATTATCATAGCATCTCATCATTTCATCATAAGTGCATGTTCACTTTACATGCGATTTATACGCACATTTTTCGAGTTATTTACTTTCATTTCATATCGATTGTCACATGGATGCCTTTAAATGCCCATTCCATTATTCTTTCTTCATACTCTAATGTGGAGAATTCCTTGTCATCCCTATCACAATTTTCACATCAATCGACTCATCACCGATAACGCCGAATGCCGAGATAAACCTTTAAATAGGGCGGCAAAGTCACTCTCACTCCTTTGTTTCACCACTAACGTGTCGAGTTACACTTTATTCACACACTAAGTCACTAAACCATTATACATTTGAAGCACTTACAACACCTCATAACCCATCTCTTCAGAACCCGTCGATCATTTTGAAAAATAACCTCAAACTTACCACCTTCTACCACTTCTCTTTAGAGCGCTTATTCTTAACATAGGACTTGGCTACGTCTCATTTTTCCTCTTATTTTGAAGAGTTATGGCGCCGAAGAAAGCTGCACTAGAAATGACACCAGCTGCTATCCAAAGGTATGTAGACGATTGTATAGCCGAGGCACTAAGGAAAGAACGAGCAACGAGAGTCTGTTCTTCTTTATCATAGGCCACAACCGTCTTCGAAACTGCTAGACTTGCTTACATCCAAAGATTTCAAGAGTTGGCCATTCTTTGCCCGTGTTTTCTATGGTTTCGGACAATGAGAAACTATTGGAGAATTTCATTGGAGGATTTCCACAAATGTATCCAAGGAGATGTAACTAAGAAATTCGATCCACAAACAATTGAAGAATCGCCGGATGACTCAAGTACTCATGGCACAAGTAGTAAAGAGGGCAATATCACCAACACCAACCGTGAAAACAAAACAACAACCACACCAACTACAACAATAACCAAAACAACCACAACAACGACGATAACCAAATCAACAACAAAAGAAAATGGGAAAATGACCAAGGAGGTTACTACAACAACAACCAAAACCGCAACACTAACCATCACCAACAATGTAATAGAAGACAAGAAGCCGCTATGGTTTATGTTGTCGCACCAACAAAGGAAAGAACTTATATCGAAACTTACCACGATGTCATCAATGCACGCTACATCATGATGGTCCATGTGGTATATGCTTTATCTGTCAAAAGTGGGACACCTTGCTAAGGACCCAAAGGAAAAGGATATGTTGGAACTCAACCACTATGTAATCGATGTAATTTCCATCACTCGGGTCTTTGCCCCGCCAAGTGCCGCAAATGCCAAAACCGGGACATCTAGCAAGGGATTGTAAAGGTAAAGCCGTAGTCACATGCTTCGATGTGGGAGCAAGGACACTATAGGAATCAATGTCCTCAAAACCAAGGTCAACAAGTTGAAGGTGCTCATGGGAATGCATACATGTTAGGAGGAGGAGAAGCTCGTCAAGGTATCAATGACGCGGAAGACTGAAGAAGTTCGGAAACTAACAGTCTTGTTTTTCTTTATGTACCATGTTGTACTAAGTTTATGTCTTCCATCGTATCCGAAACTTTATAACTTAAAGATGTACTACTTTTGATAAACCACTCGTTGTAAAATATTCTCATCTATCGTACTTTATTTTCTTTCCGATTTGTTATTACTTACGAGAATTTTACTTCTTTTTACTTCATCGACCATTTTAACGACACGGTTTAAATCCTTGTAAGCATCGAGAGTTATAACAACTAAACCGAACGTCACATCATCGTTCCTTAATTATACATAGCCTAGCTAACTATGTCTAATTCTGGAGGGATCATGTTATGTTGGGATCAGTTATTTATAAATCTTAGTGCAAGCAAAATTTTCACATGTTCCAATTCAAAGTGTTACTTATAAGAGATTCATCCGATATTTTCTTTACTATGATGTTTTATACACTCTCAATCATCGATAACCGTAACGACACTTCTCCATGTCTTTTCTCCTCGTTATTCATCATAAACTCAAAAATTCGATAGACTAACACGAACTGAATTCAGGGACTGAATTCCTTTTTGGTTGGGCGAATGTGACAACTCGCAATTTCAGGTCATTTCTCGACACAATTCATGCCTCACTATTTCAACATTTATAGTAAACATGGTTTACTTGTTCCAAATTCGCGTAACCTTTAAGGTTTAGCGGCGAATTCATGATCATAACATCACGAACATTTCATATGGACTAAGATTAGTCTACATTTCATTGACATCATTTGCATCACGTTAGTTCATTCATGACATTTCATTTCACATTTATCGCGTAATTTTTATATTAAATAAACGTTATCGCGTGAGTTATTATTTTGAATATTTAATCCGTTATTTTCAAAATGATCCCGACATATTTTTATATTTACATTTAGTTATAAAACTATATTTTGAGTTTTCCTAGTGTTTTAAATTTATTTGGTATATTAATCATTAAAGTTATATTATTACGACGTTTTCTTAAAAACTATACGAAAATTTTATATCACTCAAATTTCACAAGGAATGTATTTTTACAATTTTATTATCTCATTACATTCTATTTTGACCTATTAAAACTTACTTGCACCAAGAATTACCATTTACTGTGACAACTTATATACAAGCAATTTATATCCTCCCCTTGGTCATTTCATTAAATGATGTATGGCTTTGTGACACCATTCATGTCTCATTATTTCAACATTTATAGTAAATTTGGTTTACTTGTTTCAAATTCACTCTTTATTAGGTTTTGAAATAAAACCAAGAGTGTTTAGGTTTAACCTTGTTAACCTTGTAAGGTTTAGCGGGAGCAACATGCAATTCATGATCATGACATCACGTCTTGACATTTCATATGGACTATGATTAGTCTACATTTCATTGACATCATGTGCATCTCATTAGTACATTCATTGACATTTCATTTCACCTTCAACGCAACGTAATTTTTATTTAATAATCTTTATCGCGTGAGTTATTATTTTGTATATTTAATCCATTACTTTCAAAAATGATCCCGAGGTATTTTTAAACTTACATTTAGTTCATAAAACTATATTTTTAGTTTTCCTAGTGTTTCAAATTTATTTGGTACTTAAATCGTAAAAGTTTAATTATTACGTCGTTTTTCTTAAAATTATACGATAATTATTTTATCACTCAATTTTCACAAGGAAGGTATTTTTACAATTTTTATCATATCATTATACCCTATTTTGATCCATTAACAATTACTTTTACCTAAAAATTTCCATTTACCTTTACTTGTACATTTTCCTACACATGTACTTACACTTTATATTACAAAGTGCTACAAGTAATTACATAATACAATTTATAAAAAAAAAAATATTTGAGAGACCAAATCTCCTAATATCCGCCAAGGGGAAGGGTAGTCCAAATGAGTAGATTTTTCTTACCAAAACTATATTTATACTCCAAGTATTCTACTTTCATTCATATCTTTCACAATCAATAATTCAAAGTTCCATCAAAGTTCTTCTCTCTTGTTTCTTTATCTACAAAACCGGCCATAGTAGGTCTTCCAAGGGATCACAAGATTTTGCTAGCTCAAGTGTGTTTACAACCTAGATTATATCCTTTATATGGTTTTGAAATAAAAACCAAGGATATTTAAGTTTAATCCTTGTTACCTACACCTCTTCATTATCACTAGTAAGCATGTTTTTAACATTTTCAAGTTTTCTTTTCATTTTCATATGTTTCTTTTCATTTTTGGAGCTTATATGCATGTTATGTGATTTATACCATTTATTTCATGATTTATTGAGTTATATAAATATATTGGTCATCCTATAAATATTCCCATGGTATTCTTTGGTCTTGATGGTGATTAGGAACCCATGACACCCTAAGAAGGTGTATGGTAGGATTAGATTAGCTTTGGAGTTGATTTGAAGGGATTAGAATAGGTTTTGTCCGAGAAAACTATTTTCGATAACTATATATTTGGTTCTGTCCTTATTTCGAAATTCTGGAAAACCTACTGTTGGTACGACATTTTGGCCTTGATATTTAGAAAATACACTTTAAAACGAATCCGTGGCCTTTTGAACGGATAAAATGGAGTTATAACGAAGCCGTGGTGAATTTTTAAAGTTTGACGACTAAACGTAACTTTTCAGAAAATTCAGCATGCAGTTTTACATTGTTCGGTCAAAACGAGCCTTAAGCTTCACAAATTATTTCGACTTCTCAAAAATATATTAGTTTACTTGATACGAAGCTAAGGACATATTATACGTGAAAACGGATTTGAAACGACAAATATATGCACGTTTTATAAAGTTGCCGTAAATATTATTTTCGAAAAACTATATTAATTTACGTCACAAGTATTTCATTAGTTTAACGATCATGTTTGCGGTGTTTTTTAACCATGATGTGAAACTTTTGGAACAAAATGTCTTCTAGTAAAATCAAGTTCACCGCCATATTTTTCAAAACAAAAGCCGTTTGTCAAGCGGAGTTATGGTAAATTAATTACGGATGTTCAAACATTGGCGAAACTTATTTTACGCACACAATTAGCAAAAATCACCAACTTTAACCTTTAATATCTTTATGATCGAGACCTTTTGGACGAAAACTCTTGAACTGAAACTTCTAGATATCGATACAAACTTTCCAAAACCGTCGAGTTCGTTCTCTAACGATCGACGACACCGCTTTACGACTACTTTTCCGAGCCATTTTGTTAATTTTATGATTTTTCCAACGACATTGTTTTGCGACGAAAAATGGTAATTTCACCAAAAGTCATTATAAAACCATTGTAGGATGACATTTTGACGTAAAACATGTAAAGTCATTTTGATTGGTCTAGACGTCAAAGAGTATTTTTCGACGACGAGTAATGTTTTCAAAACCCGTAAATGGTATAAATAACATACTGAAGTGCATGCATAACATTACATTGCAACTCATGACGTATCATATCCTTCACAATAGGTCAAGATTAACGATCACATTACATCTCGGTGTACTCACTTTTGTCTTCGCATCATTCCACCAAGTGAGTTTTCATAGCCCCTTACTTGTTTTCATTTTGCACTTGTTTTCATAAATGTTTTGGGTTTTGAGATACATGCTCAATTATTTTCATAACTATCATGATTATTTGAAACTACATGTTTAATCGAATCAATGCTTAGTCATGCGTAGTAATGCAGTTTTGCCACACTTAGAACTTCCATATCATATTCATTGAGCTAATGGTCTTGGTATATTCATTGAGCTAACGGACTTGGTATAATATTGATCTAACGGACTTGGATAATGTTGAGCTAACGGTCTTGGTATAACATTGGGCTAACGGACTTGGTATATTCATGTACTGGGTACAATCATGGACTAACGGTCTTGGAACGATTTGATCAACACTCATACTTGTTATATCAAGTAACTATTGATACATTAAGTTAGGCACTATTTTGTGAATTCATTTGACGATGTGGGCATGAACATACACTATACACATTTTGGCAATGGGTTGTGAATACACAGGTTGCAAGTTTTGTATGGGCGGAACTTGGAACTGAGTGGATTTACGATGCCTTTCTTGCATAAACGATTTTGAAAGGCTTTACATTTCAACACAAACTCTATGAACTCACTCAACCTTTGTGTTGACACTTTTAGCATGTTTTATCTCGGTATCTAAGGCATTCACTTCATGGCATGCATTTGGACACATCATGGAGTCGCGATGACGACGCGTCTCACTTGGGTTTTACGTACTTTAAAACATCGTTTGTATTGTAACAAACTTATTTCCGCACAAGTTGATTTACAATTGGGACCTACTTTGTAAACTCTGATTATTTTATTAAATCAAACGATGTATTTTCCAAACGACACTTTAGGTCGTTCAATATAACTGTGATTGTGATGCTATGACAGTCAATCCCGTGAATTCCATTCATTGCAAAAACAGTAATTTGGGGTGTGACAGATTGGCATCGAGCTTCATTATAGAGAACTAGGTTGCATCATTGACCCTAGACTATAACTACATTATCATAGCATCTCATCATTTCATCACAAGTGCATGTTCACTTTACATGCGGTTTTACGTACATTTTCGAGTTATTCACTTTCATTTCACATCGATTGTCACATGGATGCCCTTAAATGCCCATTCCATTATTCTTTCTTCATACTCTAACGTGGAGAATTCCTTGTCATTCCCTATCGCAATTTTTTTTATCACCGATTTATCATCGATAACGACGAATGCCGAGATAAACCTTTATATAGGGCGAAGTCGCTCTCACTCCTTTGTTTCACCACTAACATGTCGAGTTACACTTTATTCACACACTAAGTCACTAAACCACCATACATTTGAAGCACTTACAACACATCATAACACATCTTTTTGGAACCCGTCGATCATTTTGAAAGATAGCCTCAAACTTATCATTCTTATCACATTTCTTTGGAGCGTTTATTATTAACATCGAATTTTGCTACGTCTCACATTTCCTCTTGTTTTGAAGAAGATATGGCACCGAAGAAAGCAACAGTTGAAATGACCCAAGCAAAGAATTCACAAGTTAGTGAATGATAGCATTGCTAATGCTCTAAGAGTCGAAAGAGAAATGATGGCTGCTGCTGCTTCTTGAGGCCATGCTGCTGCGGAAGCCGCTAGACTAGCTATCGCTCTTCGAAATGTCGGAGGATCCGGGGTTAAGAAATGTTCCTACAAAGATTTCAAAGTGGCGAACCCACCAAGTTTCGAGGTACCGAGGAGCTACAACCATGGTGCGATGGTTTGAAAAGTTGGAGTCGGTGTTTTGCTTTGTAACCGTCCGGATGACAATGAGGTTAAATTTGCTACAAGTACTTTACTCGATGGAGCACTATCGTGGTGGAATTCTTATGCTCAACCAATTGGGATGGAAAACGCTTTCAAGCTTACTTGGGAGCAATTTAAGGGTTTAGTAACTAAGAAGTTTTGTCCTCGAGTAGTGAAAAGTTGGAGACGGAGTTCTACGAATTAGTGACTATTGGGTACGACATTGACACTTACATTCGGAGATTTCGTGAATTAGCCGCGTTATGTCCGTCCATGGTTTCTGATAATGAGAAGTTGCTAGAGGCTTTTATCGGGGGACTTCCCGAAGTGATTCAAGGAGATGTGACTTCATTCGATCCACAAACAATTGAGGAAGCTATTCGTGTGACTCAGAAGTTGATGGCACAAGTGGTGAAGAGAGGCAAGTACACCAACACCAACCAAAACAACAACAACCCCAACAACCACACCAACTACCACAACAACCAAAACAACAACAACAACAACGACGATAACCAAATCAACAACAACAAAAGAAAATGGGAAAACGACCAAGGAGGTTATAACAACAACAACCAAAACCGCAACACTAACCATCAACAACAACAAAATAGAAGGCAAGAAGCGGGAATGGTTTATGTCGCTGCACCAATGAGAGGTAGAGGTATCTTGGAACACACCCACTATGTAATCGATGTAATTTTCATCACTCGGGTCCTTGCCCGCAAAGTGCCACAAATGCCAAACACCGGACATCTAGCCGGGGATTGTAAAGGTAAAGCCGTAGTCACATGCTTCGGATGTGGGAGCAAGGACACTATAGAAATCAATGTCCTCAAAACCAAGGTCAACAAGTCGAAGGTGCTCATGGAATGTATATATGTTAGAAGGAGGAGGAGGAGCTCGTCAAGGTATCAACGACGGAAGACCAAGAAGTTCGAAACTAACGGTCTTGTTTTTCTTTATGTACCATGTTGTACTAAGTTTATGTTTTCCATCGCATCCGAATCTTTATAACCTAAGATGTACTACTTTTGTTTGAACCACTCGTTGTAAAATATTCTCATCTATCGTACTTTATTTTCTTTCCGATTTGTTATCATTTACGAGGATTTTAATTCTTTTACTTTATCGATCATTTAACGACACTTCTCCATGTCTTCTCTCCTCGATGTTCATCACAATTTTAACATCGATTGACTCAACACCAAACAACATATGAGTCGATTAGTCCAAGCATTGCATAGTTACTCCTAAATTATACATAGCCCGATCACCTATGTCTAATTCAGAAGAATCATGCAATGAAGGGAGTAGTAGGCTTATATGTAAGCAATTCCGTAATCGAGCCAAATTTTCAAAAGATTTTCTTCAAACCACTTGTTTCAGTTTGATCCGCGTGAGCTCTTGTTTGATGAGTTGCAAAGATCGAGCTAGAAACAAGTTGTTACCTAAACCGATTTAGCCTAATCTCATGACGGTTCTTGTTTGATGAGTTGTGAGATTAAGTAAAATCGGTTATCAAAAGTCTTTGAGGGTTTTGCTCGGGAATGGGAAAGTTTGCCACATCAAACCCTAACCCCGAGAGACCAACACGAATTGAATTCGTGGACTGAATTCCTTTTTGATGGGCGAATGTGACAACTCGCAATTTCGTGTCATTTCTACACCATTCATGTCTCATTATTTCAACATTTATAGTAAATTTGGTTTACTTGTTTCAAATTCGCGTAACCTTGAAGGTTTAGCGGCGAATTCATGATCATGACATCACGTACATTTCATATGGACTATGATTAGTCTACATTTCATTGACATCATGTGCATCTCATTAGTACATTCACGACATTTCATTTCACCTTCAACGCGTAATTTTTATATTTAATAATCTTTATCGCGTGAGTTATTATTTTGTATATTTAATCCATTACTTTCAAAAATGATCCCGAGGTATTTTTAAACTTACATTTAGTTCATAAAACTATATTTTTAGTTTTCCTAGTGTTTCAAATTTATTTGGTACTTAAATCGTAAAAGTTTAATTATTACGTCGTTTTTCTTAAAATTATACGATAATTATTTTATCACTCAATTTTCACAAGGAAGGTATTTTTACAATTTTTATCATATCATTATACCCTATTTTGATCCATTAACAATTACTTTTACCTAAAAATTTCCATTTACCTTTACTTGTACATTTTCCTACACATGTACTTACACTTTATATTACAAAGTGCTACAAGTAATTACATAATACAATTTATAAAAAAAAATATATTTGAGAGACCAAATCTCCTAATATCCGCCAAGGGGAAGGGTAGTCCAAATGAGTAGATTTTTCTTACCAAAACTATATTTATACTCCAAGTATTCTACTTTCATTCATATCTTTCACAATCAATAATTCAAAGTTCCATCAAAGTTCTTCTCTCTTGTTTCTTTATCTACAAAACCGGCCATAGTAGGTCTTCCAAGGGATCACAAGATTTTGCTAGCTCAAGTGTGTTTACAACCTAGATTATATCCTTTATATGGTTTTGAAATAAAAACCAAGGATATTTAAGTTTAATCCTTGTTACCTACACCTCTTCATTATCACTAGTAAGCATGTTTTTAACATTTTCAAGTTTTCTTTTCATTTCCATATGTTTCTTTTCATTTTTGGAGCTTATATGCATGTTATGTGATTTATACCATTTATTTCATGATTTATTGAGTTATATAAATATATTGGTCATCCTATAAATATTCCCATGGTATTCTTTGGTCTTGATGGTGATTAGGAACCCATGACACCCTAAGAAGGTGTATGGTAGGATTAGATTAGCTTTGGAGTTGATTTGAAGGGATTAGAATAGGTTTTGTCCGAGAAAACTATTTTCGATAACTATATATTTGGTTCTGTCCTTATTTCGAAATTCTGGAAAACCTACTGTTGGTACGACATTTTGGCCTTGATATTTAGAAAATACACTTTAAAACGAATCCGTGGCCTTTTGAACGGATAAAATGGAGTTATAACGAAGCCGTGGTGAATTTTAAAGTTTGACGACGAAACGTAACTTTTTCAGAAAATTCAGCATGCAGTTTTACATTGTTCGGTCAAAACGAGCCTTAAGCTTCACAAATTATTTCGACTTCTCAAAATATATTAGTTTACTTGATACGAAGCTAAGGACATATTATACGTGAAAACGGATTTGAAACGACAAATATATGCACGTTTTATAAAGTTGCCGTAAATATTATTTTACGAAAAACTATATTAATTTACGTCACAAGTATTTCATTAGTCAGAACGATCATGTTTGCGGTGTTTTTAACCATGATGTGAAACTTTTGGAACAAAATGTCTTCTAGTAAAATCAAGTTCACCGCCATATTTTTCAAAACAAAAGCCGTTTGTCAAGCGGAGTTATGGTAAATTAATTACGGATGTTCAAACATTGGCCGAAACTTATTTTCTGCACACAATTAGCAAAAATCACCAACTTTAACCTTTAATATCTTTATGATCGAGACCTTTTGGACGAAAACTCTTGAACTGAAACTTCTAGATATCGATACAAACTTTCCAAAACCGTCGAGTTCGTTCTCTAACGATCGACGTACACCATTTTACGACTACTTTTCCGAGCCATTTTGTTAATTTTATGATTTTTCCAACGACATTGTTTTGCGACGAAAAATGGTAATTTCACCAAAAGTCATTATAAAACCATTGTAGGATGACATTTTGACGTAAAAACATGTAAAGTCATTTTGATTGGTCTAGACGTCAAAAGAGTATTTTTCGACGACGAGTAATGTTTTCAAAACCCGTAAATGGTATAAATAACATATGAAGTGCATGCATAACATTACATTGCAACTCATGACGTATCATATCCTTCACAATAGGTCAAGATTAACGTATCACATTACATCTCGGTGTACTCACTTTTGTCTTCGCATCATTCCACCAAGTGAGTTTTCATAGCCCATAACTGCTATTTTCACTTGTTTTCATAAATGTTTTGGGGAGATACATGCTCAATTATTTTCATAACTATCATGATTATTTGAAACTACATGTTTAATCGAATCAATGCTTAGTCATGCGTAGTAATGCTTTGCCACACTTAGAACTTCCATATCATATTCATTGAGCTAATGGTCTTGGTATATTCATTGAGCTAACGGACTTGGTATAATATTGATCTAACGGACTTGGATAATGTTGAGCTAACGGTCTTGGTATAACATTGGGCTAACGGACTTGGTATATTCATGTCTTGGGTACAATCATGGACTAACGGTCTTGGAACGATTTGATCAACACTCATACTTGTTATATCAAGTAACTATTGATACATTAAGTTAGGCACTATTTTGTGAATTCATTTGACGATGTGGGCATGAACATACACTATACACATTTTGGCAATGGGTTGTGAATACACAGTTGCAAGTTTTGTATGGGCGGAACTTGAACCGAGTGGATTTACGATGCCTTTCTTGCATAAACGATTTTGAAAGGCTTTACATTTCAACACAAACTCTATGAACTCACTCAACCTTTGTGTTGACACTTTTAGCATGTTTTATCTCGGTATCTAAGGCATTCACTTCATGGCATGCATTTGGACACATCATGGAGTCGCGATGACGACGCGCCTCACTTGGGTTTTACGTGCTTTAAAACATCGTTTGTATTGTAACAAACTTATTTCCGCACAAGTTGATTTACAATTGGGACCTACTTTGTAAACTCGATTATTTTATTAAATCAAACGATGTATTTTCCAAACGACACTTTAGGTCGCTCAATATAACTGATTGTGATGCTATGACAATCAATCCCGTGAATTCCATTCATTGCAAAAACAGTAATTTGGGGTGTGATGTATTATGGGGTGTGATTTCACGACATTGTTTTACTGACGAAAATGAAAATTTCACCATAAATCATTATAAAACCATTGTAGGATGACATTTTGACGTAAATACTTGTAAAGTGATTTAAGAATGGTCAAGACGTCAAAAGAGTATTTTTCGACGATAAGTATTATTTTCAAAACTCGCAAATGGTATAAATAACATACTAAAAGCATGCATAACATTACATTGCAACTCATTACATATCATATCATTCGTAATAGGTCCCGGATAACGCATCACATTATACCACGGTGTATTCACTCTTGTCATCATACCGCTTTATCAAGTGAGTTTTCATAGCCACGATTTATTCAAGTTTTACTTATTTCAAACCTACGGGAGAATACATTGCACAACATTTTATTACGATACCAAGTGTGTTAAATTCATTTACATTGCTTGAGTTACAAAGTTGCCGCTTAAAAGTCCCCACTTTAATGCATGAGCCGTTAATTTCAAGCGCAGTGAGTGGATAGATCTATCGAGGGTGACGCCCATCCGGGTTGGTGAATCCCAATTGTCATACGGTTGCATTTCATTCATGAACATTATTAGAGTTGTTTGGCAAGACACTGTTGGGGTGTACATCACCGGAGCTTCGGTATCATGCGCTTAAGCAATTGTAACATTTTTACGTGATATAATTGTCATGCTCAAACATTTTACGTGACATAATTGTCATGCTCAAACATTTTTACGTGACATAATTGTCATGCTCAAACATTTTTACGTGACATAATTGTCATGCTGTAACATTTTTACGTGACATAATTGTCATGCCCGATCTATACTTGTGTAGTCGATAAAACATTTACATAAACCTATGATTTCTCACCAACATTATTGTTGACCGCTTTAGCAATGTATTTTCGTGTAACTAAGGCATTATCATCATGGCATGGTTAAGGAACCACCTTTTGAGTCGCGGCCGACTTACATCATTGTACATCATGACACTTTCTTTCAAAAACATCGTTTGGACTTGTAATATATTTATGTTTCCGCAAACTTTGTAAACATTTGGGACCTATACTTTGTAAACTCGATTGTTTTATTAAATCAAACGATGTTCTTTTCAAACGACACTTTAGGTCGCTCAATATAACTCTGATTGTGGTGCTATGATGCCTATCCCGTGAATTCCATTCCGCAAAAATGTAATTGGGGTGTGACATGTACAAGGTGTGCCACATGCATCGATTCATCGATTATGTAAGTCAAAATTAAACACATACCACATATCACATAATTGATTAAATTAATAATTATTGAGGTCTTCCCAATTTTAGATCTATCATAATTAATGTATATCACTTAAACAAGAAAGACATACAATAAAAGCGATCCATGATAAAACATGCATGTAATTATCATGGACATAAAATTACACTTAACAATTAATGCAATTAAAACAAAGTTACGATATACACATAAAGTTGCATGCATCTTAGGTTTCTAATCCAATTAAAACAATAGTTTACAAACCCTAATTAGGGCACTAAATAAAACGCCGCCTCAAAATTAGGGTTTAGGTTTTGCAAACCCTAGATCTAAGCATACAAATAATAACACATTCATGTTTATTTTAATTATGTGTTCCAGAATTAATTACTTGTTATACAAGGCTCGTGATGCCACCGTTGAGTTTATGATATATAAAATACAATAAAACATAAAGACATCAAGAGTACACAAATGAAGACTAAAGATCATAACAAATAAATTAATTAACGAAAGTATGCGTAACGACTTTTGCGAATGTCAAATCCCTCGAGCAAAGCAAAACAACCCTCGAGCAAAGCAAAACAAAGAAGTACTTATTGGTGTAAGAATAATGTCTTACAACCACGTTCTTGTTCACACGAATTAACCAAACGAATCAAGCGATTGCTAGATCTAACACAAGTCCTCGTTTAAGAAAAACAAAACCGAACTCCCTTACATGGGGTGTTCGGCCGATTGGGACAAGAGAGAGGAGAAGGAGAGATCTAGGGTTAATTCAATGCACAAGTGTATGAAACCCTAGACCCTAACCCTCTTTATATACTAGTAGGTAAACTTAGGGAACAAGTTAGTGAATTAGGCCTTGGAGAGGCCCTATGGCCGGCCACTATAGAAAGCCCAAAGCCAAACCCATAACTTTTCCAAGTTTTCCATTTCTAGTCCTTTCTCTTTTCATTTTAACGGTCGTTAGTCATTTTTCCGTTAAATACTTAACGATCGTTAAGTGTAATAATTAATCGTAAACATAAACATTAATTATTAACTTTAATTCTCATTCGCTAATGTGTGCAATCCCGTGGTCACGAGTTCGAATCCGGACATTCACATGTTTGCAAATATATACATTTCCAACACAACAGGTGCCCAGTTCCAAAGCTCAAGAATCCGTTTCTCAACCTTAGGATGATTCTTCCTCAGCTGTAGCAGAACCAAATCAGGATGATAAAAGTGTTGGTGACGTATTATCCACAACAGACGAACCGAATAAAGTTAAAATGAATGACATTTTTATGAAGCTACCACAAACTGATCTTCATAATCTATGCAGCCTTCTTGGCCACGAGGGATAATATTTAGTTCGCAGTGATAACATTTTTTACGTGTTGCATATTTAAAGCTTAATACTTGAATATCTTTCATTAGGCTATCCGATAAAGTTTATTTGCTTACCGGGTAAGTTCTGAAGAAGTTGGCCTCAATTGCTTCATCACATAGAAAATTCTTTATTGTAGAGCTTTTAGATTTAGCTCATAGTTTGAGCGGGTCCGCCTTTAGCAAACTCATCACGCTAAAGAATACACAAATGATAGGTTTGAGCTCGTGGTCCATGGTGACACCAGGGCGATAAGGATCAGACTGACCAACAAACGGTGCAGCTGGACCGGACGTGGGGGACTTCATCCATGGTGGTAATACTCTACTTCTATTGCTGTTTCTCATAACTACATTATTTTGGGCCGACTAGAATTATAAGGATTTATACTTTTCATGCATTTGATCGCTACTACCTCGCCTTTTTATCGCGAACTCACCTAAAACTAGATGACGGTGATGGCTGGAGATATGATGGAGGTATTCTTTTTGCAATCTTATCGAGTAAATGATCATCAGTGTTTGTACCTAACATATAAGTGATTTCTGTTATTAATGACATGTTGATGATATATATAATGGAATAGAACAAGGTCATGTTACCGTGATTTATAGTAGCTTTGATCCGCTTGACAATCCCGCCTGTGTTTCTATTTAAGCTACTTGGATTTTTACTAGAAGGGGGAGGCCTTTTTCTTGATCCACGTGAACCTATAAGTGTGAAAAAGTTTTATCAAGAAACATAACACAATTGTTATTCAATGCCACTAAATAACAGCGTGAACTTTACTTGGTTATATTGATCGTTTCTGTTTAAAGAAATGCACAAAAATGCATAAACTTTTACATTTACCATTCGGGACCATGGGAAGTTTAGGATTGTTAGTTTGAAGCACTTATGTGCTTTGAAAATAATTTGGTTTGTTGAGTTTATGATATATAAAATACAATAAAACATAAAGACATCAAGAGTACACAAATGAAGACTTAAGATCATAACAAATAAATTAATTAACGAAAGTATGCGTAACGTACCTCTTGCGAATGTCAAATCCCTCGAGCAAAGCAAAACAACCCTCGAGCAAAGCAAAACAAAGAAGTACTAATTGGTGTAAGAATAATGTCTTACAACCACGTTCTTGTACACACGAATTAACCAACGAATCAAGCGATTGCTAGATCTAACACAAGTCCTCGTTTAAGAAAAACGAAACCAAACTCCCTTACAAATGGGGTGTTCGGCCGATTGGGACAAGAGAGAGAGAAGGAGAGATCTAGGGTTAATTCAATGCACAAGTGTATGAAACCCTAGAACCTAACCCTCTTTATATACTAGTAGGTAAACTTAGGGAACAAGTTAGGGATTAGGCCTTGAAAGCCCCATATGGCCGGCCATGTAGAAAGCCCAAAGCCAAACCCATAACTTTTCCAAGTTTTCCATTTCTAGTCCTTTCTCTTTTCATTTAACGGTCGTTAGTCATTTTTCCATTAAATACTTAACGATCGTTAACCGGACTTAATGTGCAATAATTAATCGTAAACATAAACATTAATTATTAACTTTAATTCTCATTCGCTAATGTGTGCAATCCGTGGTCACGAGTTCGAATCCGGACATTCACATGTTCGTAAATATATACATTTCCAACAACTCCACTGGATATGTTTACAAACGTGAAATGACATTGGTTAGCGTCTAGCAACACGCCAATGCCCCCAGGTACAACTCGTGTATGGTTTTCGGAGAAAACCAAGTTTGATGATTCATCATCATATTCATCCTTTGTTTCTAATACCATGTTAATAAGAATATGGATCTCACTCATTTCTTAATTAACTATTCTGCTTTCTCGCTTTATGTGATTGATTAAGATTACCAATTCTTCCGAACATATTCCGAAGACTTGGGCATGGCCATGCAAACATCTTAACAACCCTACGAGGGCCCAAGAGTATTATACTTCAAAATAAATTTGAAGGAAACAAATCCCATTTTGACTACAAGCGAGATTCATAAATTTCGCAACACTTCGAAAACAACCCTTATAACTACCGATTCGTATAGCGTTAGATTGCTTCACAAAATGCACTACATCCATGACATATCTCTTGTATCTCAAGTCGAGGATAAATATCCATGATATACTTAATGACAAAGATCCATAAAGTATCATCATGTGAGTGGGATAAGTCCTATACTCAATTCATTGAATATCATCGAAATTAGTCATGCTACGCATCAATATACTTTCAAGTATATTATAACTAATACTCGATTTGTCTTAATTCAATATCATTCCCATGTTATTGATTGACAACGGACTATTTAGAATAACTTAAGTTATTCATGGATTTAAACATGCAAACATAGGACACAATATTATAAATGAAATTAAACGATACCGTACTTTAATTCATTATAAATAATAATTGTTTAACATCCTTTATCCAAATACTAAATAGATCAATGCATGATAATACTAGTTAATAAATTTTGCCACAAGTCATGAGAATCATACTTGTTGACAAGGCATAATTTCAATTAACTTTGATCTATAGGAATTTTGAGAATACTTATTTCAAAAATTCAATAAGTGAATTTCTTGTATATGTTTACACATATCTTGATATTGTCATATCATTCCATAAGGTGCGTGATAACCTGAACCACCCTTTTATGACAATCATCTTTCAAAACTTTAAAGTTTTAAAGTATTCTTTTCTTTAATGTATAATGCAACTATGCTCCTAGTTGAGCATAACTAGTCAACATGGTCATCATCAAGGATACCATGACTAGAATTGAGTGTCATCTCAATTATACCAAAGATCATTGTGTACAACAATATGCTCTTTAAACGTCCGTAAACTTGAACAGTTATAGTGTAATGTTGGTGCCTACCAAACTCAAGTTTGTTGGCAATGACAATTATGAAATAATTGCCATATTTCCATCCATAGAATCTAGGAGCATCTCCGCATCGTGGAATGTGATTCTAAATCCAAACATATTCCTTTTAAAATATTTATTACACTAACAACTTTCAATGTTGTCAAATCATCTTGTAATCAAGCATGACACAACAATCTTATACACAACATGATGTTCATGATGAATCTTCAAGTTAAACTTTAAGATCTCATCTATCTTGTCAAAGATATGTATTCATCATGTTCTATTAGACTCATTTATTTACCGCATATGTTTATAATAATAAACATATTTTTCAAGGTTATATATCTTATTTCCAAATCTTACAAACGAAGTTCATTCCCAACTAAAACTTAATTTAGGTGGAATGTAGTTGCCCATACAACATATAAGATTTAAAATAATACTCCCACTAGCTTTTAGGAATACTTATGAGCTATCTTATTTTAATTATTAAATCAAACATGGATTTAATATCAAACATAAGAAACATCTCTTAGATGCTTGCATATATCCATTCATGGATTCTTGCGTTTGTACATATCCAAGGATTATTTGAATTCATAAAACTTCTTTGTATTACTCATCGTCCTCGCAAAAGTAATTCCACAACAAAGAGTTATGACATTCATTGTCAAAATTTCATATCAATGAAACTAAGTATGACAATTATAATCTTTATACTTCTATTTAATGTATCTAGTAAAGAATATTCAATCATAGTTAATTGCTTAAATATGATTAATATTATTATCACTAGACATGCATTAAATATGTGTACAATATTGTCCATATGATTTCTACATAAAGATTTAAACCACTAGGGTTTCCATCCTTTGAAGAAACTCATATTCATTATTAAGATAAACCAAGTATCTAAAGTTGATTATCTTTATGGACAAAGATCTCAACATTCATAGTATGATTGATTTACCACAATTCAACATTTGATAAATTCATCATTATGATTAAGAGCTTACCATGATCCTCAGAACTCATATTCCTCAAAGATATTAAATATCCGAGATATCCTTACGAATCTATGAATGACAATTCCATCATATTAAGGTCTATCATTTTCATGTTTAGCCTCATTATGATATTTGCTAGTGCATTTTAGAAGATTATGTATTTTGTAATTCAATCTTTCAAGATCTAAACAAAATCCCACTTGCCTTTTAAAAATTTAAAGATTACCTTTAAATAGTTTATCAAGTAGAGCAACAATACATTGTTCTCTTTTGGGATACTACAAAAACATTGACAGCTTCCTAACATTAGTTTGTTACAACTCACTCTATAAGTAGTTTAACAAATTCGAACTTCATTTATAAGACTTAATGTGATTCATCACATTCCATAAACAAATGGTGTCTTATCAATCTTCTAGGTTGGAGTTTTATTGAGTATATTCAATCCATACTCACTCTACTAACCTTGATAACATGTGGAAGAAACTATAGATATCTTGAATCAAACATGCCAATAGATTTTGATTCTTCTAACTAAACACACCATAAAACTATGGTGTTTTATTAAAATTAATATTGTAGGATAATCTAACAATATTTAAGATAACCATCTACTCTTTGGCTTACCTATTTACCAACAAAGTAAAACTTAATGGTACAATAAAATTACCAAGTCAATTGCATGTATTATAACACAAGTATTTTTGACCAAGTCAAAAGACATATCAGTTATAATCCCACTATACGTTATAAGTCATTGATCAACTCATTGACTTCATGCATATGTCTTAAAACATAGCAAGTTAACGTCTTACTTTATATTGTAAGTCTTTAAAAGACTTTATGTTTGTGACTTTACAAAATCATAAACATTTATAATTAAAGTAATTATGAACACCACCTCGGTTTCAATTAATATTTCAAGTTAATATTTACTACATATATTTAAGTCATTCAACGAATACTTAAATTCAAAGTAGTATCGATTACTTCATTTAATTATGTCATTCCATGAAATGTTCAATGTAAGAAACCGCAGAATCATCCATGCTCGCTCTCACGACACGTGGATATTTTACCTTGGCTACAATCTAGTTCACGCTCTCACGTAACATAAATTGTAACTACAAGTGTTTCTTAAATATTGAATGACATAAATATTTAAAATAAAGTAGTCTTTGTTATCATCTTGACACATGTTCTTAATAGGGCAATCATACATATTTAAATGTATAATTCCTATTAGAACGTTATTCTCTTACTTTTCATCAAGAGAATCTATTTAAATCATATTAATATGTGTTGTACCTTGCACACAATAAAGATTTCTCCCACTTGTGCTTGGAACAACATCATGTAGCGTATAAACAACACGATACACGTTCGCTTATTTGATTAATATGATTTGTGTCATAGATATAACAAGTAGATGTAGGACTATATTGATTAGTAAGGAAACGCACATGACAATCCTTAAAAACCATAAGTGCCTACAATTGGAAAGTAATTATCTTTGAAGATAATCTGGTTACTACACAGAAATAAGGCTTGTAGCTCCCACCGAATTAGAAATCATTAAAACAACTTCTTATTCAAGAATGCAACACAAATGCTCCCACCGAATCGACAACATTGTAAGTGTTGCATAACCAAATGAAAACAACTTGCTTGCTTTTTACTTTCCTACACCTTTAAAGAACCATACGTAATCATTACTAAGGTACTAAAAGGTGTATTCTACTCTAAGAATGATGGGTTATCCATCAATGTTATTAACTTGAAAAATTGGGTATGCAATTTCTTCCTTAACATGTCTACCATCCCCTACTTGGTATGTAGCACCTTTAAAGGTTAAAGTAAACCAACTAGATAAATTAAGCTAGTTTTCCTTTTACCAATTTTCGCGGTAATTAGTCTAGCTTCTAATTTAGTAACTCATATACATGTTTTCCAGTTAACCAACATTCATGTTGTTACAAAGGATTCATTCACCAAATGAGGGTAATGAAATCTTTATGGAAAATAAGATGTGCAATTCATTGCTATGAGTTACATTAGAATTTAGACAATTCAAATGTTCCTATTATACCTTTCTCATTCATGAAAAGGAATAGGATTGAGTCTCATGCTTCTCCCATGGAAAAGAGACTTCGTTTGTCTTTTCGGTAAATTATTCTCGATCAAACAATGTTTGAAAGCAGAATGGAGCAATTTATTGATCAAAGACTAAACTTTGTTTACGGTTAAATGTTGCAATTATACATTCAAAAGAATTACAAAATTCAATTTAGTATTTTCGATAATTAACCTTTTTCAAGAAAATTAATTACCCATGGTTCATAAACATATAACCATTTAATTTTCACTGAAAACTAGGATCCAAATTGTCATAATCTCATCACATCGCTTGATCCGCTAGTAATGAACCTTATACAAAGTGGTAGAGCTTTTGCTCAATTGCCAATTTCAATTGCAATTCCTAGATTTATGGGATTTACATATAGCCAATTTCAATTGCCATGTAAACATGTTTTATCCCATCTTATGCCTTGAGTTGCCGCTCACTACAAAACTCAATTAAGTTGTCCAACTTAAGAAACGCAAAATCGTCCATGCCCGTTCTCACGACACGTGGACATTTTACCCTTTGATTACGATCTAAGTCACGATCTCACGCAAATAAAAGGTAATCTTAGGTGTTTCCGTTTCGTTGGATGGCATATAACTTAAATTAAAGGGTAATAATTTTGATGTAAAATCAAATATGTACAAAATGTCATGCATTCATCTTTGTAGCATAGTTTTTATTAAAACATTTATATCTTGTTTTAATGTTTAAGTTTTCATCATCAAACTTTAATTGAGGTATTGGTTTCACCAATCAAGGAATTTAGTGTTAATTATCATCCATTATACCGTACTTTTGCATAAGTGTAAACACTTAGTGTTTCGGATAATTACCACCAAGTGGCGCATGGAATTAAAACTAATTCGCCTTAAGATGAGCTTGCACATTTAATGGCTTACTAAGTAGCTCCACTCGAACTTACAGGGGAGAGGACTGTGCGCGCTAAAGCACAACCTTAGACATCCATTCAATGTGACTATGCGCACTTCTTTAAACCCCTTTATTAGTTCATTCTCATGGGTGAGCCGTTCACTATTTGTACCAAAGTCATCAATCAATTAAACGATTATGATTACTATTCTTAAAATACATGTTTCACCATTGTTTAGGTCAGTTTATTTTTCTTGTAAAAATACCCTTGTTAGAAAACACAAACAAGCAAGTATTTATAAAAATAAACAAATAAACAATGAATGCATAACAAATAAAAGTCATGCATATCAAATAGCCACATGCAAACGGTTTTTGATAAATCTTATTAAATTAATAATGATGGAGGTCTTCCCCAATTTTAGATCTATCAAAATTTAGTGTATATCACTTAAACAAGAAAGACATACAATAAAAGCAGATCCATGATAAAACATGCAGATAATTATCATGGACATAAAATTACACTTAACAATTAATGCAATTAAAACAGAGTTACGCATATACACATAAAGTTGCATGCATCTTAGGGTTTCTAATCCAATTAAAACTTTAGTTTACAAAACCCTAATTAGGGTACCAAAATAAACGCCCCTATAAAAATTAGGGTTTAGGATTGCAAACCCTAGATCTATGCATACAAAAATAACACATTCATGTTTATTTTAATTATGTGTTTCAAGAATTAATTACTTGTTATACAAGGCTCGTGATGCCACCGTTGAGTTTATGATATATAAAATACAATAAAACATAAAGACATCAAGAGTACACAATGGAAGACTTAAGATCATAACAAATAAATTAATTAACCGAAAGTATGCGTAACGCACTCTCTTGAATGTCAAATCCTCGAGCAAAGCAAAACAACCCTCGAGCAAAGCAAAACAAAGAAGTACTAATTGGTGTAAGAATAATGTCTTACAACCACGTTCTTGTACACACGAATTAACCAACGAATCAAGCGATTGCTAGATCTAACACAAGTCCTCGTTTAAGAAAAACGAAACCAAACTCCCTTACAAATGGGGTGTTCGGCCGATTGGGACAAGAGAGAGAGGAGAGATCTAGGGTTAATTCAATGCACAAGTGTATGAAACCCTAGAACCTAACCTCTTTATATACTAGTAGGTAAACTTAGGGAACAAGTTAGGGATTAGGCCTTGAAAGCCCCATATGGCCGGCCATGTAGAAAGCCCAAAGCCAAACCCATAACTTTTCCAAGTTTTCCATTTCTAGTCCTTTCTCTTTTCATTTAACGGTCGTTAGTCATTTTTCCATTAAATACTTAACGATCGTTAACCGGACTTAATGTGCAATAATTAATCGTAAACATAAACATTAATTATTAACTTTAATTCTCATTCGCTAATGTGTGCAATCCGTGGTCACGAGTTCGAATCCGGACATTCACATGTTCGTAAATATATACATTTCAACATAAAATTTGGTACAAACATGTGTCATGACTCATGATCTCTTTGGATCTATAGCATTTTGTATCTCTCAAAACTTAGTTTATAGCCTGTTGTTGTTATTGGTATCACAACCCGTTGTTGGTTTTCAGACTAGCAAGAAAATGAGAGGAGTGTTGCTGCAATTTAAGAGCAAGAAGCACAAGTGATTGTGTTTGTCACACCGGTACAGCAACGAGAGTATGTAAACAAATGTATCGAGGTAAGTAACTTTTACACAACACGGTAACTAATAACGTGTTAAAAACGAAGATTGGAGGAGAAATTGAATTATGGTTCCTTTTCCAGGTTGCTAAACATGAGTGGCTCGAACGTGGTGCCAAGTACTCTGTACTACATTGTTGTGGATACTGAGCTTCTTGTGATCTAGACAGGCTTGCTGATTTGCGTTTTCATGTAATACCATTCTTTGAGGATCTAGGTATAAATATAATTAATTTATTCTGCATTTTTATTTTGTTAAAAACAATGTGATTGCCAAAAATATTTCATGGCATATATCATTCAACTTCATCTAGCTTTCTACCTGCTTGGCATGTTACGTTTTTACATAAAATTTTATCTTTTTCTTAGCCCACCAAAGATAAATTAACATGCCCCAAATGCATTACTGTTTAACGGAATTGATTTAATATAGCTAAATTTCACAAATTTTCTTTTTATCAGGCCGTGATGCTGGGTATGATGATGTTGGAGAATTGTTTGATTCTGCTGTTGTGTAAGATTTTCACTGTTTTATCCTAATTTTGACCCTTATTGTATTTTGTTGTGATCAATACTCTTGAGGAGTGTGCTAATTGTTATTTTCTCATCAATTTTTTTTTATTTACAAATTTTTTCATAATGAATTTAGCAACGTAACACCAGCTATATTCTTTGTTCAGTAAAACGAGACACGCTACGTTTAGGTTATATTTATAGTTTTGCGTTTTGTGTTCTTAACAGGTACGCATATTTGAAACACCACAGATTAGCCATGTGTACGTTGAACTTTGATGAGATATTTGCTTCCGAGGGAAATAGTTTGGTGTATCTCCTAAAGACTCTAGCTATCTTTCGTGAACTTAGGGAGAATTTAGGTAGTAAAGACACGGTTGATTTTACGAAGGAGTTTTCTCGCAAAGAACGTGCGTTGGCAGTACATTTGGTCCAATTTACTGAGGTAAGACAAACATACATCGGGATGAATATTTGATACTGAAATACATGCACTGAGTTACATGCCTAAATGAAGACATTTCACAAATGTAGAAAGAAAACAGAAGTGAAGAAGTTTGTTTTTTTATAGAGTCACCATTGGTTGAGAGGCAACTGTAGTCATATGCACAGGGGCCTGAGAAGAATTCTGGCTTACAGATTGGGTAACGTATTTTGCAGGATCAACCGACTTCTGTTGTTCCATGTTGAGTAAATTCATCTACTGTGAAGGATTCACTGCAATATCCTTCAGAATAGATTGCAAGGAGCTGACAAGGTATTAACCCCAGTGAGAGGAATAGGCATATTCCCAGCAATAGTACTAGGCAAACTGGAGGTCACTACACCATTTTCGAACCCGAGGTGGAAGGTGTTAATAAAGAAGAGAAGATTATAAAAGTAAATATAGCTGGATTTCTCGAAAGCTGCAGATCAATGGGGTTTCTCAGAAGCCTGTTAACGTTCATATGGAGGATGGTGAAGTACTGAAGTTGGTGAGAATGCAAAGTTAGAGGATACGCTGGTAAATAAAAGTCTCAGTCGTTGGTGGTGGCGCTATTTTATATGTACTTTAATGGATGGATAGTGAGCTTTCTTAAATTGGTTGCAGATGTTATAGTGCACAGGTTGCTTGCTGCATCTTTAGGAATATACAAGCTGCCACTTATATTCCAGGACAGACCAAAACTCACCAGCATGGCTGACAGCCTGACAGTAAGAATCCTAACAATAAATTATGCATCAACGACACACACTTTCTTTCTTTTCAAATGTCAAACTACGCTTGATAATTTTGCATTTTCTTTCTGTTTAAACAAAAAGAAGCAAGAAAATACTGTAATCTATAGGAACTCACAACGTCAGTGGCGGACCCAGCAAGAAATGCAAGGTGATTCCCTATTTGGTGGAAGGCTGAAAAAAAAAAAAAAAAAAAAAAAAAAAACATGCAAATATTGTTAACCGGTCAATATTAGATCGAGTCGGATCTAACTAAATATATTTTTTAACAGTTTAGAGTTTTTACAATTGATTTCCAATGCAAAATTTTGTAAATAAATAGTTCGTCTTTTTACATCACGGATAAACTTATAAAACTTTCTTTTAACAAGATTGACATTCAGGTTACCCAACTTTCGAACTTTGTTCGCCTAAGTTACCTAACTATTTTTTTGTTCAATCAGGGTATTGGACTACACGGGATTGACATTCAGGTTACTGAACTTCAAAATAAGTTCATTCGGGTTACTGAATGATTAAATTGACGAAAATACCCTTCTTTTCATTTTAGTTAAGTACATAAATGGTCCCTCTGGTTCGCCTGGTGTTACGAATTCAGTCCAATTTTCACTTTTGTTATGTTTTCATAAGTTTTCGTCCGTGGTTATACGTTTTCGCCCGTTTTCTTCCGTTTTTATACATTTCCTTACGTTTTTATCCGTTTTCTTACGTTTTTATGCGTTTTTATACGTTTTCAATTACAAAATCCCAAGTAATGCCCGAAACCGTTATGTAAAATCATTTATAAAAGAAAGCGACACACTTTTTTTTAAATTGTTATGTGTTTCGACCTATTATATGACCAAACGCACCCTAACTACTAACAAAACGCACCCTGATCAGTGGAAATCCACAAACACCCCCTTTATACACTTATCAAATAAGCAAAAAATAAGCTAAGAAATAAGTTGAAAAATAAGTTCGAGTAAACCAAACAACCCTATTGGTGTTTCTCACGGACAGATTTCACAAAACAAAACAAACACACTCGACACCTTTATGCTGGCGTGATACTAACTTAAGAAAATGGTGCTTTGTAATTTATACTAACTTAACAAACACACACAAAACGTATAAAAATGGATCGAGACGAGGAAAAACAGATGAAAACGGATATAAACGTAAGAAAATGTATAAAATGGAAGAAAACGGCTGAAAACGTATAAAAACGCATAAAATTGGATAAAAACGTATAAACACAGACGGGAAACCAGAGGGACCATTTATGTACTTAACAAAAATGAAAAGAAGGGTATTTTCATCAATAGTAACCTGAATGTCAACCCCGTATAGTCCAATACCCCGTTTGAACAAAAAAATAGTTGGGTAACTTAGGCGAATAAAGTTGGAAAGTTGGTACTATCCGATATAAAACCCTAACAAGAAATATACATGAGTCTTTTAGACATGTATGTGGTCCCTACTACTACTTTACGATTATTGACCATTTCATAAGATATACAATTAAAATTAAATATTACTCTACTTCTCTCACCCTTTTAAAAAGAGTAAAGTATTAAACTTTCAAACTCCATTGTCTTTGTTAGCCACCTCCGACCACAATGTCCGGCGAGTTGCATGAAAAACGATTTATGTGTCTTTTTAATTCTTTCTTTCTTGTTCCACTTTGATTCAAGGTGGTTCCTTCTATATATTTAAGGTAGGTCCCGATAAAAACTCATATATTACCTCTTAACAGTTTTCATGTCTAAGGTGGTTCCCGGGAACCACCATGTATAGTTATAGGTCCGCCTCTACACATCGTGTATATTTAATATTTTTTTTTCTCAAAAACCCTAATACCCTTTTTCCTCACAATCTCCTCTAATGATCCGTTGTTTTTTTCATCACAAGTTTCAACTTCAATCGTAAGGCTTACCAGAAAATCCTAATGTCATTCTTTTCAAATCCTGCACCATTAATATCCTTCAAAATTCCTAAAACACTAATACGTTGTATATGATAAAGTATGATGCATGCATGGTGTTTTTACTTAGTTTTCCTAACAGATGTTGTTAGTTTTTTGTTTATTTGTTTTTAGGTTTATAGGTTTTATGATTGGGCTACATATACGAACCGAAACATAGGGTTTTGATTGTAAGGTATGTTTGATCTTTAATTCGTGTGTAAATCATTGTTAATTTTGAATATGATAAAATGCCACTTGGCATCCCATAAAGCCATGTCATATTTCCACGTCATCAATATGCTTATGTGGCATTTTTTATTTTTTTAATGACATATGGCATTTTAATTAATATATGTACAATTTTTAAAATAAATTATAAATTTCGTTTTTTTTTTCGAATTTTAAATTTTTTTTAATAAAAAGAAGTCATTTGTTGGAGTTGAACTTGGGTCATTCATGTATTTTGTAATCAACTTACCACTAGAGTAGATTGATTTTGATTTATATCTTTCAAATCAATATAAATAAGGAGATTATAAAAATTCGGAATTTTATTTTAGGTATATATTTTTGAAGATAACAATTAATATAAATTATGATATATGTTACTTAAAAGATAAATATACCATATATATATATATTTAACCTATTTTTTTTTTGTATAAATACACCCTAATATCTTATTCCTAAACATATTTATCCCTAAAACTATTATCGACTTTTAGTTTTCACAGGTGACGGACTGTTTTTTTTTGGGTCGAGTTTTAGTTATCCCTAGAATTATGTTCGACTTTTGATTTGAATAGGTTAATAATATCGACTGTTTTGTTTTTAGAATCAACAGGTTAATACAAGGATGGAGTCCCAAAAAGATGAAGCTGGTATTCCAAAATATGTTGTAAGTGTAAGCGGAAAATTTCGAAAAATACCAGCACAGAAACAGCCAGGGTTCAACCTCAGACACTACACCTAACTACAGGTAACGTTACAAATCTAGCAAACACATTTAGTAGATACATAATAGTAAACCGATTTGCATTTTTTTGGGACCACTAATATTTATCTACAACCTATTTTCAGCTATTGTTTTAAATCATGGATTATTGATGACACTGGAAGGCTACCCCTAATGTGTTTCAGTAACGAAGCTCATATGCTGATGACAGATTGCAATGAGGTTATACAAACATTAGAAGATAAAAACCTATACAAACCTATGACAGAAATGATGCCATTAGAGGGTACAACACATTTGTTTCAGCTACATTTTGGTCCAGAAAGCACAAAAGAACAGCCCGAATTCATCTTTTACACAGTTATGGATAGTGAACCACTTTCAATAACAGCTGGTGAGACAAATACAGGAAATACGTAAACATATACAAGTTGAAAACACCTTTCCAGCAACACCTGCGCTTCCGATAGTGCCAGAGGCAACAACACCAGTGCCTGAAGAATATGCCGAGGAGGTGCAGATTCTTGCAACAAAAGCCAAGCTATCAAGACCTACAGTATGAAATGAAAATTTGACGTACGGGTTTATTGATCTTCTTATAATTTGAAGGTCTTTTTCCTGCTCCTAATACACTTCTTTTGTTGGTGAGGAGTAGAGCTGGACCAAATCAGAAACAACTGTAAGTATATGCTCACGCTTCCATATTTAGCAATAATATAGTTTCGCCATGCATTAATCTATCTGTTAAAGTTTATTCTTTTAATATAATACCCGCAAATTCCCTTTGATGGAAAGTAAATAGCAGCAAACCATATGTTGAAGTTTGGTCAAAACCGGATGAGTAATAAACAATGAAAATTTGGCGCACGGGTTTATTGCTCTTCTTATAATGTGAATGTCATTTTCCTGCTCCTAATAGACTTTTTGCTCTCTACTTTAATTAATACATGACTCTCACCATCATCTTAAATCATATAACTAATGATCATTAATATCTTTTTAAAAGAAACAGATTCAATGTACCACCAGTCTATTTTTATGTATGCTCTATAATAGCATAATGTTAGTATTATTACCAGAATATGTTGTTCCATATGTAAAAGTTAATTTTGATGATAATATAATATTTAACAGGTGGTGTATTTTGTAAATTCTGGAACAGAAGCAAATGAGCTGGCAATGCTGACGTCATGAATATACAATGGTAACCTTGAGATGATTGCCTTGCGAAATGCATACCATGGTGGAAGTGCTGCAATTATCGGGTTGACAACATTGAAAACATGAAAGTACCCCACACCGCAAGTAAGTATTAGTTTGATCATTTTATTTCGTTTACCACCTTTTTACTGTCATCAAAATTTGGTATCTTAATATGAAAAGTAGAAGCTACATGATGGGATGAGTGTTGAGTTATATCAATTCTTTTTTTCGAGTTTACACGTTACACTGGGTCGGAGTTTAAAAATGAGATTTAAAGAAGAATATACATTTTTTAGTTCAACGGTTTAACCTTTGGTGAGGTCCTTTACGGTAAAAACTGGGAACAGGGTTTGCTTTAACAACCATGCTTTTTCTCATATGTTTTTATAGCTTCTTCTTGCTCCTCCTATCATTATCAATTGCTAGACAGTTACAGTAAAAGCAGACCGACACTGACCGTTAACAAGGTACAATACCTAACTACACGGATAAAATACACATATAAAGCAATAGGTATATAATAATGTTATATACCTTGGTCCTTGCTTCATACTCCATCTATTCTGCCGTAAGAGCCTGGTGCTTTTGCTCTAACTTTGAATAGAACTGGAAAAAAACGTGAAAGCACATGTTTGTTTGGTTTATTGTGTTATATTACGCACTTTAATCTGGAAACCGACAAGCGGACTAACAATACCCAAAATTGATTTGTCTTCTTATAGATCTAATGCGCTGTAAAAAAGGACCTCCATTCCTTTGAATCTGACCGATCTTGCACTCATTTGGAATTTGATATCTCTAATACTGGATTATCGTAAGTTACTCATGCAGTTTACTTGGTTACTGATATGTATTTGACTATTTAATGGAAGGGGCCAAATTTATATAATATATGTTTGTTTGAGGTATGAAACACGGGACCATGTTGGAGTCTAATGTGAGAATCTAAGTGGAGTTGTGGACGAAGCAGAAAAGTTAATAAGTTTACCACCACACACTTATTTATCGGTACACATGAAAGAGATATTTTCATTTTGATATCGCCATTGATATTTACTCACAAGATACGACTGGTATAGAGTACCTACATTTGAAAAAAAATTTGTTCATTTTGATCTCAAATGCGAGAGCCTGCTTGTGAATCTTGGAGATCCTAATCGACCGATATGCAAGGTAAAGAAAAACAACATATGAGAATTTGACACAGATGCTTAGGGCATCCATGTCAACTCAAAAGATTTGCAGGTTTAGAAAAATTTGTGGTAGACCTTTAGCAGTTTTTCTTGGTTGTCAATGTGTTTATCCTTGTGATCGTAGAAGTGTCATCATATACGAATGCCTTTTTTCTAGAATTGATTTTTGAACGCTTGGTAAGTCATTAGTATCTTAATATATGAACCATAATTTATGCAATAAAAATATATATAAATATAGTGTTTTGACAGATGAAAGACTTTTGGAGAGAAGCGCAAATGCTGTCAAATCTTCATCATCCAAACGTGGTAGCGTTATATGGTGTGGTACCAGATGGATCCTGTTATTGAGTATATGACTAACGGGTCACTTAGGCATGCTCCTTATATTTGTCAACTCAAAGGAAAAATTGACATTCAAGGATTGAAGATGTATCAGATCCCACGTTCAACTCATTGGCCAGAGCCTCTTAAAACAATAATTTCTTGCTTGATTTGGCTGAGAAACTAACTGCAAAAGAAAGAGTTAGTTTGTACTTAAGTTTCTGTGCACGTATTTGATATTTAGTGCTGGCCAAAACAAGCTGTTTGACATGCAAATACTTCTTTTCATGGTTTATAAAAAGTTTATATATGATTATACCGTCAATTCTGCTTACAAAATCAATATTATTACTGTAACACTTCAGGATATCTACAAACTATGGTATGAGATAGGCTCGATGAGGGAATTTATTCTTCTGATCAAAGACAAAGATGATAATAACATGCTTCATTTAATTGGGAGGACCCAACCCGATTGACCTATTTTTACCCATACTGAATTTGATTTCTCAACCCAAACCTGACCGATCTATCATGCCACATATTCTTCAACCCAATGCCATCTGCTATTCCTATATTTTAAGTGGCATCTACTTGGGATTTTAGTGCCAGGAAACATTTGTCATTTTTACACTCTATTGAATCATTTTAAATTTCTAACTCCGTTTTATTGTGATTTGCAGGTTGAAATTAACCAGTACTCGCAAATTATTTAAAGGTTATACCGAAGGAAGGAAGTATGTAAATTCCTGGCCAAAACCCTTAACTATTTCTAGCTGTATTTGTTTATATCCGGTACTTTTTAAACTAACATTTGCGTATGGTCAGAATCTAATACATGCTAGATTTTTTTTGGCATCGTTATTAATGCTTGGATGGTATTTGTAGGTTTATCACCCAATTCATTATCAAACAATTTACTTGACAGTGGAACATAAAAATAAGCTAAAATAGGAATATGGTAGGTATTTCCCACTTTTGCTTTTGTCATATATGTACAATTCTAACTAATGAGATAATTGTGAATCTTTAAGGCATATAACCTTGACGTTTGAACAAATACTCGGAGAAGCAGTTTTTATTCTTGCTAGATGACCACAACAAGATCAGTTAGGACTAAACTCATATGGAACAAGTAAAGGTTCAGGTTTGTTCAGACACAACCCAAGGTGAAATAGGACCGAAGCAATTTCGGCAACCCCAAGGCTAATCGCAAGAAACCAATGATACAGGTACCGGATAAACTTTTTTTCAAAGTATCTGTATTACACACAATGAGATGTGAATGGATGATCCATTTTGTTCAATATGATCTAAACAGTACTAATATACTAATGGTCTTAGCTATTAGCCATAAGTATATCAAGGTTATAAAGATTCTATAATTTATTATTACAAACTCTGAAACTGAGGCGGCCCATTGCCTTAAAGATTCGGTTTTCATTGTTATTGACAGAGTATACATAAGCCTGATGATCTTACCAATCAGGACAATGTACTTGACTTATCTTCTAGGATATTGCACCTTTATGGTGATTCTCTGTTACCTAAGTCTATCAGTAAGAAATGCCTGGCAGAGTGTAAAGTTCTTCAACAAGTTGACAGGAAATTCATTCCAGCTGTGGGTGGTGGAATACTTGCCGTTATTGACCAAGTATGTAAACTCTTTCCATTTTAAGATTCATTTGTACTCATTTTCTATAAAGACTAAACTTGACCTGTTTTTTCTGCATAAAGAATTAATAAGTCTATTAAACAGCTCTCATGAAATAGGGAAAGGTGAAATTCTTATTGTGGGCAGCGTTCGTAACGGTTCAATTTAGTTCAAGTCAAAACGGTCCGTGTCGGGTTGCTACCCGCATACGCTCTTCATTTATTTATTTTGGTACAAATAATGTGAATTTATGATAACATAACAATAGTATTACAAGTAGCCATGTCTTTCACGAATCCTTTTGGTCTGCATATGTGTTATTCCTACTTTTCAACTCCCTAATGTGAATGACCATTGATCATATCGCGCCATTTTTGCTCAGTGGGTTCATTGGATGATTGAATATTATCAGTTTTCACTATTATATAGTAATTGTAATCTTTTAAAATTTTGGCAGGCAATAACAGAGATCTACAACATGCATAGATCACATCTATCATCAAAAAACACCATGGTTCTATTTGATGCAGTGCACGGAGTGGCAAGTCATGCTCACAAAATAAACATTGATGTAACATTACGCTCCAAGTTGCAAGATCTTCAACCCATGACACAAATGCAGGATCCTCCATTATTACGTCTCGAAAACGAATCCTACCAAATATGCCTAACGTTTGTACAGAATCTTGCACTTGACAGACCTCCATTTTACGAGGAATCGAAGGTGGAGTCATGCCTTGTTGCCCTTTGCCAAGAAGTGCTTCAATTCTACGTTGAATTAGCACTTCCTGAAAATACAAACGAGTTGTCTCGTGGGGTCCAACCCCGGTGGTTAATACCCTTAGGCTTTGGTAAAAAGAGAGAATTGGCTGCTCGCACTCCTCTTATTGTTGTAACCTTAAGGCTATGTGTAGTTTGGGTGATTCGTCATTTGAGAAGCACCTTGCTAGCTATTTCCCTCTCCTTTCAAGCTTGATAAGGTGTGAGCACGGCTCCAGTGATGTTCAAGCGGCTCTCAGAGAAATGCTAGACAAACAAAACCCTAAATACAAGTTCTTTTTAATCAATAATAATAAGGAAAGTACAAACACTTACAAGTTTGGAAGGAAAATCAGAAAACACGTTGGGTCATAAAAAAAAACCAAATATGAACACCTACAAACCCTTAGTGACCCTTAATTAGCAACAGGAAACCCTTTGCGACCCTTTATAAGCATCGCAACTCCATCAGAAAGATAAACCTTCATCAACAATAAATTTGGGTATATGCAATGTCAAACTATGAACCAAGATTATATTTGAGATCTATTTTTACTTTTGTGTATGATGTAAGAGACACATACTCTGAGATCTATTTTTACATATGTTTATGATGATTAAAAGGATACCTTTAGCTTTCTTAAAAACAATTTATAAACTACACCCAAAACTATCAACAATACAATACAAATGACATGTGTTATTTTAAAAAAAAATTACCCAAACAATTTAGCAAATAAGGAAAAAACTTTATTTATTATAATTTATGTTTTTTATAAAAAAAAATGATTTAATTATTGCATAATAAGGAAAATTTAGTTTCTTTGAAATACATATTTCCCCACTAAATGTTGCGTGTTTAACCAGAATCCCTATTAAGGGTTTTGCTTTGATAACTCACCACATCTAGGATTTAAATTTTTTATTAAAAAAACATCATAAGATTACGAGAATTCTACAAACACATACTTGAGTTATCTTAATCGTGTATCTTGGTTTATAAAATTTCGTTTAAAAACTTATTGAAAATAAAGCCTTATATAACTACTAACTACGTTATCAAAAAAATAATTAAAACACGTAACACACCAGAATATAATTATAATGTAAACTAAGAAATTAATGATATCAAATTTAAACAATGAAATTTAATCCGAGCAAAAACACTAACACTGCTCTAACTAAGTAAATGGTAGTTGAAGTCTCTTTAAAGATTATTGTCCTTTTGAATACCACCTCTGTAAGGATTCTACCATCATTATCAACAGCATATAACCACAACCTTTTCCCCTATTCCTGGTAAACACACAAACATCACCGCTTAACAAACAAATGGTATCAACAACAAAACACCACTTGTAACCCGATACACACATATTCTCATCACAACAAATATCAAACAAAACCATAAATCCATTCACAGATAATTCAAATTCGTCAACATCATCTAAATTTGGTAAAATAACAGCTGGAAGCACCTATATACAATAATTAAATAAACATAATTAACAAAAATAAAATAATAATAATAAATGTTAATAAGATTATCAAATGTAAAAGATGTTCATGATTAATATCGTTTAGAACAAAATGTTAGAAAGTATTTACCTGCTTTTAGCCGTTTTATTGATTATGGTAACATCAATTATAGTTCTTAACCGTTTCATTTAACTTTTAATAACTTTTTACTGTATATTTGTTCTACTAAATCCTAAAAATAAAAACCATAAATCAAAGTACTTACCTGCTTTTAGTTGTTTAATGAATTATGGTAACATCAATTATAGATCTTAACCGTTTCATTTAACTTTTAATTACTTTTTAGTATATATTTATTCCACTAAATCCTAAAAATAAAAACCACAAGTCATACCCGTCCATCGGACGGGTTTTGACACTAGTATATATATATATATATATATTTACATATTTTCTATTAACTTTGTTTTGATAGGCATTCCTATGTGACCGTATATCATGCATTTTGGAATGGTTCAGTATGTTTCCGTGCTTCCCAACTCTTTTAATTATATGGTGTAGTCAATGTGTGTGTATATATTATGCAGGATGTTGCTCTACCCAAACAAGAGCACTCCCATGACATGATACATTCCTTTGAACAGGAGGTAAATTTAGCTTGAGTTCATCAATTTAAGAATCTTAACTTGATGATTTTAGCCATCATATATCACTAATAATTTATAAACTAACCCTTTTATCATGTTGATGGTATTGATAGAAATGATCGATATGCGAACAGGGTTGATGGTATTGATAGAAACGAATGATATGCGAACAGAAACACGGTGTTCTTTGATGTGAGTTCTTTCATTATTTATTCTATCTTAACTGTAAAATTGTTGATATATGCATGTTCATTAATAAATTTTGACTTAATAATGAACATATTGATTTAAGAGGTTTACAAGGTCCGGTTCTTGGCGTATTGGATGTGTGTTTAATGGAAAAACATTATATGGTTATGAACCTCCAATTAAGCCTAAGAAGAAGATAGAAGACGGTGTTTTCTCTTTATGTTTTGGAGGATCACGAAAGAAAAGGTCATAATCAAGTAAAAGGGCAAATATAAAATAAATCAAACAAGCATGTGGATTGACCATCGTGCAAGATTCAATCC